>JANJYP010065473.1:0-17351 GCA_024605115.1 Rastrelliger brachysoma
CTGAGTCCTATTTCATTTAAGTGTATGTGCATGGTGAAAAATGATTATAACAGACAGAGAGACAGTGAAGCCTACTAGCTTGGCCCTGGTCAGTTACTGTCATGAGCTCACAAGTCTAGAAAGTATGTTCTGGCAGTTTGTGTGAATTGCATATCTGTGGCTGAGCCCGAGGCGCTCCAGGGACAAACTTAGTCACGTCTGTCTCACTGTGTTGCTATTTATACAAGATTATAAATGATTGTTTTCCTTGATGATTTCTAAAACATGAGAGATAGTTTGATAGATACAGCATGGAGTTACTATTTTATAGGTGCGCAGCTTTATGGCTTTAAACCAATAGTGTAATTTTAACCAGTTTAAGTAGAAACAGTGCTTGTCTCTAGTGGCACATGATTTATTCATGACTTACACATTCCATCTGCATTCTGACAAAATAATTTAATGCTAACCTTAAATAGCTCAGATATTTCATTTTCTTATGCATGGAATCTGTATTAAAGATTCAATTCATGCTCTGAGGTATGCAGTTTCTTCCTTTTGCCTCCTGCTTAACAATATGGCCCACAGACTGTATAGCAGATGGGTGAGTGCTTCATCACAATGTGACTTGCAAATTGCTTTATGGGGAGAGTGGGGACTTAAAAACTATAAAATGGATATAAAATGGAGAATGCTATAATGGACCCATGCCTATCAGACATGCACCCCTTTAGACTAATCTCATAGCAATTTAGACATCTTAGTCTGATATCTGAATAAGTGCTGAAGTCCTTTTCCATAAAAGTCACAAAAGCAATGTTAACAAGGTGCACCTATTAACATTTTCACCTGTCAACACAGCACAGGTCAGAATTGAATACTGCCAGGGATAAGGCTGGGTCATTGTCAAGGCTTTGGCAGCATGATTTAAGACAAATTTAGAGATTTGAGTTTTGTTCTGCTTTCTAAGATTACTGTAACATATTAATGTTCTCAATCTTTATTATGGACAAAGAAAATACGTCAGTTTAAAAAACAGATAGATAATCAATAATCAGTTTTATTTTAGATATAGGCTATGAAGTAGAATCTGTTGTCTAATAATGTTGATTTGAAAATGTATCAGGAGTGGGAAATGTAACCCTCCCACTCATGATGGTCATTAAGTTTTAAAATGATACAGTCTGTGATGGAACAGAAAGCTGTATTCTTCCTCCTCATTATGATACTTTCAACCTACTGCTTCTATATTATGGATTTGGCTTTGTTGTGTGACAGTCTTTGTGATTCCTGCAATTCCATTTGCAACAAGGTAAATTATGACATGTTCGACACTGCCAAAATCAGTTTGTTAAAATCAGCTTCATTTCAAGGCAAACTGCATGCTCCGATCCCTTTAGCATAGTCTGAGCTCATGTACCACAGAGAAGGATGGGCTGACAGCTGTCTGTGAAAACTGTCTTGGCCCATTCCTACCCGAGGGCTACCCGAGTGCATGAGCATGCTGTGTAGTAGTGTATTTTGAGGGTCATCCCAGAAAGACTTCACCCCAGGCGAGTATGAGTGGAGAGTGCACTGACAGGCACCCCTGGGTGTGTGTGTCTTATGTGTGTGCAGTATTAGATTCCTTGTGGCAGATGAGCTCTCTCTGGTCACCTCAGGCTGTTCAAACAAACATAGCAGTGGATAAGAAAAGCCCATATCCTGTCAGTGCAAGACGTTTCCATTAAAATGTTAACCATGATAAAGTAACCTATCTTGAGTAAGAAAGAGAAAAATGGGATGGCAGGTGGTTTGTGTTCCTTTCAAAAGCTGAGAGACTGGTTGAGATCTTTTCACTGTGAAATTAAGACATCACTCTATTACCATTTGAATCCAGGCAGAACTGACTCAGGACTCCTGCACAGATGTACAGGGAGGGAGAATACAAGGCAGGTCCAGGATGAAAATGAGGGATGAGCTCTGTTGCTGAGTTGAAACCGTAGCTGGGAGGTAAAGGGAGGGGGAGCGAGACAACGGCCCAGATGTGGGGCGGCCTCACTGGCTGCCTGTTTACATTTCTCAACTAACATGAGTGTATTTTTAACCTCTGCCTGTTTTTGTTCTCTCTGCAGGTGCTGGAGAGTCAGGGAAGAGCACCATTGTGAAGCAAATGAAGTGAGTGGCTGCTCATTGTATTTTCTTTCCCTCCCGTCATGTCTGATAAATTAATAGATGGTTAATACCCCAAGTTATGTATAAAGTTTCCAAATATATATTTGAGGATCACTCTGTGTTTCTCAGAGAGCGACTCTTAATATGATTTTATATGGAATGGTAAAAAAACCCTCTTTTAGTTATTTAAAAAAGAAAGAAAGAATTGATGGTGGTCAATGTTGATATTGACTGCCACATATTGATACAAATCAGTGTATGGGAAGCACTGGAACTTCAATTTTAGAATGATAGCTGCAGATTAATTGATGAACATTTGAATGTGCAGCACAAATTTCACCTAATGACAAAATATCCTGAGCTTGAATCTCACCCTGGTTTATTCTGCAGGATGTAGTATTTGCACAACATATTATCATATTTGTCTAACTTCCTTGTTTTTATGAAATCACCATGTTGTATTCTAGGTTTCCAATACTTGATGTAATGTGCTGGCTTATAATGAAATCAACATACACTCTATTTAAGAAAGTAGTCGGTCACTATTTATATAGTTCTATTGCCACACTTCTCTCCAGTGTGTATTTTTGCACTGACATCACAAGAGAAAGGTCTAATGTCCTGTTATCAGAGATAGTTTGATCAAAGAAATCTGGGTTGTTAAAGTCTATTAAACTTTATTATTTAACTCTGTTTATTGCTGTTTTCTCACTTAAAATGCTAAATGGAAATTTAGACTGGTCCATGAGCAGGAGTGTTTACTTGGTAGTCCACAACAGTTTTCTCACCTCATCTCTCGAGGTGTACTTTGTCATTTTTAAAATGTTTGTTTAATCTTAAAAATCTTAATCATAAAATCACATTGCACTTCCTATACAAAATCAAGTAAAGCAGTTGCCAAATGTAGTCATCTAGTGTATATTAGTGTCAATTAGGTGCCTATTGTCAGACACACACACACACAGTCTGATATTCTATATGGAGATATCCCTACTCTCATAAATGCAAACTTCTTGTCTGCTGATACAGTGAATAATATAATTTGGCCCAGTTAGCTTGGCACCTTTTTGCTCAGAGTAGACAGTGCAGAATTTACATTTATCATTAGCTTTACAAAGGGGAGAAGCACTTGTTAAGTAATTGATGAAATTGATTGGTGTGTACAGTTGCTGCATAGAATAGTGTCTATGTGGTTACCTGCTAATTCCATAAAAATCCTGTTCTTTTTGTTTCCTCTTTTTTTCTTTTTGCATGAGTGTAATCCCAAATTGCTCTATAACTACAAAATGTGTCGACAATTTATGTTGTGCAAATTGTAATCCGAGTCTGAATCAATTTGAGACACAATTTATGAGTTTGGAGAGGTAGTGACTCATGTCATCCTGAACTGCTTATTTTAGTTTGGTGATTGCTCTGCTGAAATGATCCTCCAAGCTTTTTTATTTTTTGTTTTTTTAAACAAAAATCTTGGAAGGAAAACTCGAGATATCCTCAAAATGTCATCTATAATATTAATTATTTTACAGGTAATCAATTGGAGAAATAACTTAAATCTGACATGGCCATATTTGCAAGTTGAATTTTTGAAAGGCTTCCTCTCAAAGTACATTGAACATAGTTGAGAAGGTGTACAAACACTAATTAAACCAAATTAAACCATATTTCCTTGCTGTGTAGTTTTACTCCTGCAGGTCTGAAATCCTCCTTATACTTAAAACTAGTCTGAAGGTGATCTGGGTAAATGTGCATCTCCACAGTTGATGCCTATGAATGCCATTAAGTTTCCAGTAGCCCTGTCAAGTGCTCAATTTCACAAATTACTCCTTGCACATGTCAATAAACACCTGTACACATGATGTTTTTGCTTTTAAAGGTGAAATGTGTAGAGTTTGATGGCATCATGTGGAACAATCATTGTGTTTTCATTACCTTAATATGAACTCTTTAAATGTACAGTGGGAATGGGTCCTCTTCCACACAGCCCACTATGATGTCATGTTTCTACAGTAGCAAACCAAACATTGACTCCAGAGAGGGCTTTTTGTGTTTTTGCCAGTTTTCAGTCTGCAACATTTCTGTTAGATTGTCCTTTAATACATCACTAACAAAAGCATGCATAGCGACATACATGTACGTAATACATGTACATACAGTGCAACTCAAAGTTTTTGATTCATTCAAAGATATTGTGACTCGGCAGAGCAGGATTAATGTAATTAATTACATTAAGCCTTATTGGAATGCAGTTGTTATTGATGTTAATTACGTCTGGGGTTTTCCTGCTAAGAAGGGGCATAATGTGACATGAACATGAACACTGTAGTGAAAAATAACACTGCTGCCTTCTCTTTGCTCATAGAGGAATGGGAGTGAATTATTTTGGCTAACTAAAAATAGAGAATAAACATAACTTACTGTGTGTGACCACATTTGCGTTTGTCTTCATTCCCAAATTAGACTCAATGACAAAGTTCTAGGAGCAGAATTCTTTGGGTGTCATTTGTAGTAAAATGGTCAAAAAAATTGTTTTAAGATGGATTTCAGAAATTCAGAGAGAGAGCACTATGTGGAGAATTTTCCTTTTGCAGTGTTGATAAAAAGTAATGCATTAAAAAAAGTGTTGAGAGTCATAGGAAACTACAGCATTAATGATGGGGTTTCATAAGAACAAAAATTTCCTGTGGTTGATACTAGATTTACTAGTTATGACAAAAAAAGGATAATTATGCTTGTAGGAAAAGATCTGACAGTCAGAGGAAATGGCAGCATTAATGACAGGATATCAGTTTTAATCCAGTTTTGGAACTCCATCGAAACACACTCAACTTGCAAGTTATTTTTAACACAGTAATAATGAAATATTTAAATAAGAAAGAGGCAGCTCACAAAGTCCATACACTATAATAACACCCCTAAGTTGAGACCAATGAGGAGTAAGAGGTAAATTCTTCTTTCCTGAATTTTTTGGTCAAGCATGTGTCACACAACCATTTTAAGATAGACTACAACCCTTAAAAATTCTTCTAATTTTGTGTTGTATAAAATTTCTGCTTATACTCTTTTAATTCTGAGTTTCTTTTATTTTAAATGTTACATAAATCTTCCTATTTTAAATCTATTTTTGAGCCTTTATTAGTGAAAAGAAGCGGCAAAATGAAAATGTGACAAAAAGACAAAAGGAAAATACAAACAATACAAACAATTTACATAAGACAAGACAGAAGCGTAGTAGCATAATAGTAGCAAGAAATAGATTGGGGCATTGGGTGCATGTGTGTCCACATGTGTGTGCATATAAGAGTGAAGATATGGATATTTTGAATTAGTATCTTTGACAAGATGATGTGCATATTAAGATGAGGTATTTATGATGTAGTATGATAGAAGATTAAGTTACAGCAATGAGGTGGGGGGCCAGACTGGGTACCCAGGGATACAAGCAGCAGAACCCTCTTACCATGTCACCTCAGCAATGCAACCAAGGGAGTCAGCAAGGCCACCCCCATGTCCACCTTTTCCTTTTTTTTTTTGTTATATGTATCTCAAAAATTCCCTGTGTTTACATATTCTCCTAAATTTGACCTGATTTGTCTGTCATGTTTGTGCTTCTTGAGTGCCTCTTAGTTGTAGATATGTTAACAATTAATCTCACAGTCACATAATATTTTGTAGAAAACTCAAAACTGAAATGATCAAACTATGAGTTGATGGACAAAAAATGAATATGCAACAATTTTGATGATGGGTTGATCATTTAAGCTAAGATGTGACTGTTGATCAGTCAAAGTCAGTCTTACACTCAAATCAGTAAAATCTGTATTTAGACAAGGTGTTAAAGTGGAGGAAGTAAAACTTTCTGATGTTCTCTCATGCAAAGAGACAGGCAACATTTTTTTTGTCTAACTATACCTCATCAATATGTGCCAGTCTTATGTTATAATTTAATAAACTATTTGACCGGCAAAGTTCAAAGTTTGCAAAGTGCTTTGCGGTCAAGTAAATAAACATTTTTTGAATTATTTAAAGTATTGTTGGTTGAGTGGGAAACAGTAGGGGCTTTCAGTCCTGTTGGCTAAGTCTGTGTTTCACACAGTGAGCTCACTTGCATTTTAATGAGGTCCCATTTAGCACATCACACAACCAATGAGCATCCTGGCTATGTGGCTCTGGTCTCTGGTCTGTGATGGGCCAGAGAGATGATTGGTTCTTAGCCCAGCAGTTCCTTTCTCAGCCTTGTGCTTTCTTCACCACATGCTCTCACTCCAGCCCCAAAAGCAAGTAAATATTTGTTTTAGTGTCCTCTAGATGTTCTCCCACTACCTCAGTCCAGCAGTGCTGTAAATTGTGATCATACATTAGGTTTAAAAAAAAAAGAAAAAAAAGAAAGATGTTTAAATAATGTTTACACAATGATAGAATTAATCCTTATGTTGCATTAACCAAGCAAAACACATGGTAGTTGTAGTTTCTCAGTTGAAGGTGACTATCACAATGTTTACCAGCATTCCATGCAGCAATAATGTCAGCAGTATGTGTTATTATCATGCTGTGATTTTAGCATAAATTACACTCCCTCTCGCTTGTCTCGGTTTTCAGGATTATCCATGAGGATGGATACTCAGAGGATGAGTGCAAGCAATACAGAGCAGTTGTCTACAGCAACACAATCCAGTCCATCATGGCCATCATCAAAGCCATGGGCAACCTCAAGATCGACTATGAGGAATCTGCAAGAGCGGTAGGTCTGCAACAATAATGTTGACATTGCACAGGAAAGAAATGCATCAAATAACATTGGGGATACAAAACTATTGCAGCGATTAAAAAAACTAAAGACATGCCAACTAGAGTACATTTTCAACTATGCTAAATCATTCATTTTTTATGTCTACTGTATAAAAATACATATTACACCTTTAAATACAGATGTGGCTTTAAGTACCACAATGTTTGAAACTAATAGATTGTTTAATAACAGAAAGCTGTTAAAGGCAATGACAAACCTTCAGAGAACCTGCTTAAGTATAGTGTAATATATCTGCTATACTCTGTTCAGCATCCATCTTAAACACCCATATCTAGCCATGGGAATTTGAGGCAGCAGAAATGATCTGCTTAAGAATTTCTGTTGAGTGGAGTGTGATAGTTTGAACAAGCAAATCAGCTCTGGGTAGCAGATGCTTAATATGGACTCCTGCAGAGCCATGTATGTTATGTCCTTGTGTGTGTGCTTTTAAAAGAAACACTAAAGACCTGCCTTTCAACATGGCACCACCCCAGGAGATGATAAAATCACAGAACTAAAATTACTCACAAGGAGAGAAAATAACATTGCTTTATTTTCTATTGAGCCATCCTCTCTCAAATGTGATTCATATATTCAATTCTCAAACATTATTTAATATTTTTAAGTACTTATCCAGAGTTATTGAGGATAAAACAGTTGGCCAACTCCCGCAAAGTACATTTAAATAGATTAT
This sequence comes from Rastrelliger brachysoma, assembly GCA_024605115.1. Lineage (NCBI taxonomy): Eukaryota > Metazoa > Chordata > Actinopteri > Scombriformes > Scombridae > Rastrelliger > Rastrelliger brachysoma. The sequence goes on from JANJYP010065473.1 coordinate 7,614, forward strand.
GTTTGAATCGATGAAAAAGCAGAGAAAAGAGAACAGCTGTACTGTGATGCCTTTTACACTCTCCAGCAACTCATAGTGGCATCGCAGAGTACACCAGACTCACAATTTAACAAAATCAGAATAAGTACTAAAGCAGCAGTGTGTCACGTATGATTAATGAATTCATATGGTTGGTAACATGCTACTCATCTACGTATTCTGCATTGAAGACACTGACACTTATTTTTGATAAGTAGGGCTGCGTGATATGACAATATATATCATGCTAATAGAAAAACATCTGTCTTTGCCTATTATGCTCTATTATTAATTTGGTTTTGATGCAAATCACACTCAATATTATTATAATGTATTGTAATATTATGAATTACACTTAATAATATTAATCATCATTTGAGCCTGACCATCTTGTGCACAGATTATATTAATAAATAGCTCTTCTTGAATTTTTACTCATGAAGCTTTCACTGCACTTACAGTAGTATAACATGCAGTTGTCACTTACCATCAATTCAAGTACTTCTCCTGGTTCACTGTGTCTCCTCTGCTGCACTGTGTGTGCAGCACACACATGGATGGCTCAACATCACCATAAATGACAGCAAAACTGATTAAAGACTCTTACACAAGGTGAAATCAAGCAAGTGCACATAATTTAGATAACATAAACATATTCCCTTCGGTATTCTCCAAAGTAATTGGAGAATTTCTTTCTGTAGGACAGATTGCAATATTTCATGATTGTTATTTGATTTACACTTTTCCCACTGTAGTAGCCAATGGAGAGCTTTGAATGTGAGCATTTCATAGATTTCTATTAAATGAACAACACCGTGAGAAGTAATACAGTCAACATTCAGCAATGTTCCAATATCAGTGTGCAGCTGATCTTGTTTGTCTTATCTCTTGATTTATACATGAGGGATAAGCTGTGAGCCAAGCATGACATGGAGTGCAAACTCTTGGTACAGTGCATACCTCTGGTAGTGCTGTGCACTTAGCTAAATATGTCATGTTGGAGTTCTACCAAAAATGTATTGTATAATAATGTATTTCTCCTGTGATCCATTTTAAACACATATGAAGATTTTATGACTGTATCATGCATGGTTTTAGATGTTGATGTGATGTAATTCTGCATATATTCAGTTTGACTGAAGACCAATTTTGTGGGTTGTTTGAGGAAAGTAAAGGCATCATACAGTTCTTTCATGGGACAGAATTGCTAGTGTGGTAATCAGTAAAACGCTGCTAACTTACTGTGACTTACAGATGAGATGGAGTGGAGGACTTGACAATGGTTAACCAATGCATAAAAGTCTTCAGCCAACACTAAATGGCTATGTAACCTCTTGTTCAATGTCAGATATGAAGGGTGCAATCAGGGTAATGTGAGCTGTAGAAGATGCTGTCCTCACACCACACCATTCCTTTGATTGTTCAAATGTACTCTTCACCATTGCTAGCAATATTATTCTCCTAAATAGTCCATTGACTTGGTGATTACAGATAAGTTGGCTAAGCCATGGCTAAAATAGTTAGAACAGAGAATGGAAGGTTTCGTGTGCATGCAGCATACACAAGAAGTAAATGCTTCAAATATTCACATAAGTCAGTTTTTGTCTGTTTTTATTGACTTGTCTGCTATTTATTGTTAGTTTTTCCAAGTTGCTGTACCTTAATAGATTAATTCACAGTGCAGTTTGATGGTAGATAAATGTGTGATGAGCCACTGAGACATCAGTTTTGGCCATTTGATATTGGCCTAATTTGACCATTCTTTGCTTTACTTCCTGCACCCACCATTTTTTCAGATTTTACAACTGCTGACAGTAAAATGTGCCAAATCAGGCCAGCAATGAGTCAATTGAACTGCAGGCACTTAAAGTTACATGACATAAAGAAAAATGCTTATTTTATTTTCCTTGTAAAACCAGCTATTTCACATTGGGTAAACCTCTTACCTGTAATTTCAACGTAAAGCTGATTGAGACAGCTGCTTTCTTAAAAGCACCAATTATCACAAACACACATTGGATCTGTGCACTGACAGTAATCTAAAGTTTCTTACAGATTCATGTTAACCAGACAAGTTAATGTAGAATATTGATAGCCTAAGCCTTCTCTGTTTTTGTCCTCTTTGTTACTGGTGGTGATCAAAAAAGCCTCAGTCACAGTTTGCTATGAGGGTTAATTTATGAAATATTATAACAGACAAGAACATGCAACAAACAAAACTGTTATTTGGAATTTTGTACTTACATAAAATGAATACTGATTTAATTGTCTGTGGTTATTCTAAACTATTAGTATAATAGATTTTGTAGTAATAAATTGAACACAGGTTGATCAATGCTGGACCCAGCAAGAGACAAATTGTTATCTGACCATGTGGAAAGAAAAGCTTAAACTAATCCTGCAGTGTCATTTTGGTTATTAGCTTTGCCTAGTAAAGAAAAATAATGTGGATTAATAAATGTTTTATCTTCTCAGGACGATGCCCGTCAACTGTTTGCTTTGTCAGCAGCAGCAGAGGAGCAGGGCATTCTGCCAGAGGACCTGTCCAACGTCATCCAACGACTATGGGCCGATGGCGGCGTCCAGAGCTGCTTCACACGGGCCCGAGAGTACCAGCTCAATGATTCTGCAGCCTAGTGAGTGGCTTAATAACATTTTATTTTGTGAATAATTATTTTAAAATTAAATGCACTTACCAGAAAAACCACAACATGAATTATTTTCATAAAGTTTCAATTTAGGCACATAATTTTTGACAGCTAGTCTTTGGTGTTGCATGTGGTACAGGGAAGAAAATACATGGTGTAATGTGTTTAGAGATGTTAATATTTTTGTTACTCAACATCTGTGCTCTGTGTGGGTTGGAAGTGTCACTAATACCAAAATACATACATAGACACTGACATCAGTCCATCACAAAGAGTAGTATGCCAAATATTATGAAAAGCAGGTTTTCCTGCTTGTTACATGTCTCCACTTCTGTGAATAGGAATAAAAATCCAGAGTGAATTTATTGCATCTTACTTCATGCTAAAACTAAAAGGTTTTAAGTTTTACATAAAAATCCTATAAAGTTATAGAGTATGCATTAAGCAAAATATGTGGGATTATATTGATTTATCACAGAACTCACGATCAGAATAATAACTTGCAGTAAATCTCATTATTGTATAGTTGTAGTAGTCTGTTGTTCCTTATCACGCATTTAGACATGAGGTTTATCTTATTACAATGTTATATATTCCTATATCTAGCTCTGAAGTGCTAGTTGCCTATGCTGCTCAAATATCCATTTTTATCACTTACTTTACAGTTGTTTCACCATGCTCTTCACTATGCTTTAATGGGTTAATAGTTTTTCAGTGCTGTTTTTTTGTCATATGTCTTTGTGATACTAGCAGTAGCCTTAGAGGAGACCTCTACAGAGAGTAGCTACGGTTGTTAATAGAGAAAATATTATTGTTTTCTTTAACCAGCGGCTTTCACTTTTACAACTGGTCACGTCACTAATCTGCAACACCACAGCCAACCTCAGCTTCTCTCCCCAGGTCTTAATTACCTCAGTGACCCTCATCTCTGAGTGCTCCATTTTTTTGGCCACATTGTCATAATGTAGCAGTGTAATGACAGGGAGAGCATAAGGTAATTGTTAGAGGCTGCTGCTAAGAGGTGAGAGATGGTTATCACTCTGATCCTCAGGGACTCACCGCTGCTCTGAAATGGAAATCCAGAGAAAGCAGCAAGCCTCAACCCCATTGGCCACCAGCTGCCTGCGAGCTGCAGCAGGGATTACTTCACCCGTTTCTGTTTAATACTCATAAGGCCTTTGATAATACTACCTCCAGAATATGCTGTAAACTGTCAGGGGAGTGTTAAGTGTTTCACAAATGATTGCTTTGCAGTCAAGGCAGTATTTTGATAACAGTTGGAAAGATATTGTTTGCTGTTTGTGTTGGCCAGTATAATAATCTACATCTGCCTCACATTTCTTGTTAAAGGCCTGATTAAATGAACACTATATTTAATCACAGGATATAGTTTTAATCCTGTGCCCCTGTGTGATTTGTTCATCTATGGCCACATTTTTTGACAACCTAATGTCTGTCAAAAAATCTGCGACAGAGAAGCTCTAACTTGTGTTTCATGGGACAGGGCTGACAGGTCTGTGGTTTTCCTGTGGAATTACACTTTTAGGTTGCCTCTTTTTGTCCATGCACCACACATGAATAAATAAAAAATAACAAATCCATATTTTAAAATAAATACTTAATTTTTACCCAAAACCTATTGAACTGACTCCACATCAGCATATACGCACACCAACATGCAACCCACATATATACACACACACACACACACACACACACACACACACACACACACACACACACACACACACACANAGGGCTATATTTTATTTATAATGTACTGTATGTAAAAATATAAGGCCATTTTCGGACCCAGGTGAAAGACCTCCTTGGGAAAAACTACTTTTAATGTTGGCACATTTATGGTGTTACTTTGTACATATTGTGATACATTTGGTAATGATAATAATGAGGTTGGACTGGAGGCATATTTAGAGTTCTGGTATTGGGTTGGTTTTGATTGGCCATTGTGCTGAGAGAGTCAGTTGCTATAATAGAGGACTAAATATGTCTGGCACAGTAATCCATGTTTGAGTACCTGCTGAGAGCAAGAGAAAAGAAGAAGATAAAGAGAGATGGCACAGCTCAGATTAACAGAGACCTCTCTTCTCTCACACACTGGTTTGATAGACGTGGGGACATGTACTGCACACTCAAAAATAATGGATCCATCTGTCATGATTTGAGCAAACAAGGCTAACCTTTTCACACGTCTGTGTTTATAAAAATGAAATGGTCTCTCCTTGCTCTCTCATTGTTTGTGTGCAGCAATATTTGCCAGATTTCAACAGCAGAAGTCTATGCTGTATCATTAACTGGACTAAAATAAAAGTTATTATTCTGTAATAGCTTGGTTTTAACACATCTTATAAAAATCTTGAAAAGTTAATTATTTAGCCATTGATCAGTCTCTGTCAATGTATGTATAATCCACCACCATTATTGACATTTAAGAATTAAAAAAATGATTATATTGCCCATTATCCATCACTTTTTTTACATTTTTTTTTATGGATGGATGGATGGATGGATGGATGGATGGATGGATGGATGGATGGATGGATGGATGGATGGATGGATGGATGGATGGATGGATGGATGGATGGATGGATGGATGGATGGATGGATGGATGGTTTCCTTTTGAGTTTGTTTTTTTAAGAGTTATGACCAAGTAATATACCAGACATTTTACTGTTGCCATTACTCTGTGGTATACAAGCTATAAAATGGTGGCATTGCTGCAAAACATGCTGGATTTTTTTGCATGTATGTATTTGACATATTAACCAATAATACTGTAATGAACACCCTGACCCATTTATCGGCCGGGCTCTAGTTTCTAGTAACTTTTCTGATTACAGTGTAAGCAGACCAAATTCAATTAATCTTTTAAGGTTTATGAACCCAGTGGCCAAATTAAGCAGCATTACAGTAGCTGATGTGTGGACTACAAAAGCAGTCGAAAAGCTTGGTGTTCGGGGGAGGGGTGGGGATTAACATTAAACTGTCACACATGGCATGAAGTAGTGATGCAAAGGCTCTAATATCTACACCTGGGCTGCAGCTTGTATGGGATTACATCAGCACAAATACTATATTACACAACAGTCTTTTTATACAGTTGAATACTGCAGAAAATACATTTGGCCTCTAGCCTTTTGTGTCTCCCATGGTAACGTTATACTTGTAAAAGTTGATTGTGGTCTATTTAATGCTTTTATCAGGCTTTAGGCATGCTGGCCTGAAAGGACAGATTGCTTTATTTGGCCATATTTGTACGCATGCTTGCAAGCACACACACACAAACACATTTGTGAATAGACTGAAAACAATCCAAAAATGTGGAGGCAATATTGACAAAGAAAGCAAGATTATAATAGATTAAGTCCGTCAGAACTATTCATATACCTCCTGTCTGGCTAAGACAAAATCTGGAATCTGGCAAAAATATTTACAACTGGGTTAGGGGCAGAACCTTGGCTGAATGTCTCTATGGGTCTTTTTTCCTCTTCAGTGGTTAAATGAAGGTTATTTTCTGAAAAACTAAAAGCAAGGCAGAGCCGATCTATTCAGAAAATACTACAGCTAGTAGACTTATTCTTTACTGTGCTTTAGCTGTTCCTGCTGACCTTATGTCACAAAATGTGTTTTGAGGGAATCTTTGGCAATAATTTGAAGGATTTCTTGAAGATTTTATTCAGTTTTTATCCATTGTACTTGCCCTAAAAATCCACTTAGTTTTTTTTATATTCTATAACTGAAATTGCTTAAGCATAACTTATAGCTCATGTTCTGTGATAGCTGAGGTATGGATGCAGTATCTAATGCACAATTTTAATATATATTAAAATATATTTTTAATATCTGTATTCTATAGGCTGATTAGTTGTGTCTCAGTGAAGCTAGTGATTGAGTCTTTTGCATATCATTTTAAGCATTCGAAATGTCAGAAGATATAAAGTTTAAGAAAATGCATGTGTGCAAGTGGGACAGTTTACATTTTAACTAAGAGTAAACTGGGTAGCTGCAGATATTTCACACTCTGATGTGAACTCTTATGGAATCAGCAGAGGTAAAGAAGCAGCCTTGTTTTGTTCTGTGCCCGCGCATCAACTCCTCATGTTAATGTGACCGTAAATTTGAACCCGCCTGTGTTGAGACGACACTGTGCTGCCAGTGCTGTTAGAGTTCCAGCATGAGGCACTTCTGTTTTTCTCATGTGTGTGTGAGGGAACAGATGAGACATTTAACCTGAAAGAACCTCTCCTCAGGCCCACACCTTTAACATAACACCTTAAGATTCTCTCTCTTTCTGTAAGGTTAAAGAACAACACTCTTAATTTCATCTATATTTAATCTGTTTTCTTGCTCCCCTCAGCTACCTAAATGACTTGGAGAGGATAGCCAAGCCAGACTACATCCCCACACAGCAAGATGTGCTGCGGACTCGAGTCAAGACCACAGGCATTGTGGAAACACATTTCACCTTCAAAGACCTGCATTTCAAGTAAGACTCTCCTTTTTATAGCTTTGATGAAATGGTGTTCACAAATCAAAACTGCTGGCCATATCTTTTAACAACTGAGACTATTGTTCGGACTATCATCTAGTAATTAAATTTCTTTACTATCATCTAGTAATTAAATTGTTAAATTGAGGAGGATGAGACGCCATCAGGATCTGTCAGATTCAGCTCACCAGGTGACAGCAGTTATTTGATTAGGCTTCCTCATTTCACCTGACCTTCATCAACACAATAGTTGCATGGAATATTTTGCACTCAAAAAGTTACACAAAAAGTTGTATCTGAGAGTAATATAAATCACTGGAAAGCAAATGCATTTTGCTCTCCCAGGTTTACTCAAAGTGGTGCTGATTTATGTGAAGATAACAGAGCATTAAGCATCTTGTTAGAAAATATGCAGTTGAGTATTTCAGTGTTATGACCTTAATGATTGGCTTTTGAGGATTGTACCTAAGCCACCAAGGAAAATTGATCTATGAATCATAGATTTATGTACACTAAAAATATTTGGCAGCACTGTATTTTGTTGTTTCCCCTCTTTGGAAGTCAAAAGTCAAAGTTCACACAACGTAAAACATTTGTTTCCAGATTTGTGGAGCTGTTGTGGAATTGCTGAGTCGTTTCAGAAATTGAGTTTAAAATGTCTGTACCCTAAACACTCCCCTCCTCAATCAGTTCAAATCAGTTTTTTTAAGGGAACCCCATACATAATACTGCTCACACATAGTAAAAGAAGAGGGGAGTACCTGCAGTAAACTGCAAACCATAAATGTGTGCACACTCTCACAAACAAGAATACATATGTAGGATTTAATAGCTGGAATCAGAACATAACATATGAGTAATGAGAATTATTGTGTGTGTGTGTGTGTGTGTGTGTGTGTGTGTGTGTGTGTGTGTGTGTGTGTGTGTGTGTGTGTGTGTGTGTGTGTGAGTGAGCGAGTGTGTGTGTGTGTGTGTGTGTGTGAGAGAGAGAGAGAGAGAGAGAGAGAGAGAAAGAGAGAGAATTCAATTTTTTTTGGTCATTGTTTCATGTGTACTGATAATTGCATAGCAGTTACCCAGATAATGAAGATGGTGGCCCCCACACACACTTGTACACACTCCTAACATATCTGATGGATACATTAGTCACCACTACAGTTTGGAAACAACAGAGAAAAATACCAAAATTCAAAGAATGCTTTTAGTCAGGTATCAGTTTAACTACTCCATGGAGGTAGAGGGAATGTGTGTAATATTAATTCTCATATTTATGTCTTGATGTGTTTTATTGCTTTGTAGAAGACATAAACCAAATCCAACTGGGGTATGTTTACCTTGAGCAGTCTCCTCAGTGCTGTACTGCTGTGATATATTTAGCTTATGTAAGCAGTGCTGGAGATGAGCACACTACTGAATTAAACAGTCTAAAGTATGTCACTGTTATAATGAGCTCTGCTTGCTCAGCCTAAAGTTGAGTGTCAGTGAGAGCCAAAGTTCTGCTGTAATGAATAAAAGTGTGTCACTCTGAGATTCTACAAACCGTTACACTTGGTGTTTTCCACACTCTAAGTTGCCAGAGGAAAATCTTCCTCTTAACATTAGATGGCACTGTGCAGACGAGCATCCTCTCTCGTGTCTAGGTACCCTCCACCTTCATGAATAAGTCATATATCTTAGTGAAAAACCTGCTACTACCACTTTACAAACTGCCTTAAGGCTGCCTGTTTCCACAGCAACTGCACTATTCGAAAATGCCAACAAATGCCACGAAAATGACACGCCCTGTGCAACAAAAACCCTGGTCTGAAGAGAGGAGAGGAGAGAAAGAAAAAGTGCAGATGTTTTCAAAGGATAGAGCACGAGAGAGAAAGAGAGAGTGCACACACATCTCCAGAGGGAGACTATGAAACTACTTCGTTGTTCTGTCAGTTTGAAAAACTGTTGTTTTCTCCTGTGCTCCCCCTCTCTCTCACACATAAAAACAGCATGTTTACACTGTGTGTGTGTGTGTGTGTGTGTGTCCCTGCAGGATGTTTGATGTTGGCGGCCAACGATCAGAAAGGAAGAAGTGGATCCACTGCTTTGAGGGAGTCACAGCCATCATCTTCTGTGTAGCTATGAGTGCTTATGACCTGGTCCTGGCTGAGGATGAGGAGATGGTGAGTTGACCACATGATCACTGCACTTTGATTTAAAAATGACTTCAGAATAAAGCCCATTCCCAGAATGGTTTAGAATGGGGAGGGAGGTCAGGGCTTCTGTGAATTCATTTCCTTTATGTGCCCTAGTTGTGCTCTCTAATAATCCTTTTATCTCCACGTTTGTGTCTGTCCAACCCAGAATCGGATGCATGAGAGTATGAAGCTGTTTGACTCCATCTGCAACAACAAGTGGTTCACAGAGACATCCATCATCCTGTTCCTCAACAAGAAGGACCTGTTTGAGGAGAAGATTGCCCACAGCCCTCTGACCATCTGTTTCCCTGAGTACACTGGTACAGAAAATTTCAATATAGAAAAAAACTCTCTATCTATCTATCTATCTATCTATCTATCTATCTA
>JANJYP010065490.1:0-25531 GCA_024605115.1 Rastrelliger brachysoma
CCCCCCCCTCTTACCCAAGCACAGATTTCAAACAAGGAACTAAACCACATACACAAACAGTCAAAGACACTCTTACTGTCACTCTTCCTAAGATTGAAAATAGTTTTTGAATGTGGACACAGTTTATAAAAGATCCCGGATTATCGGGTAGATAACTCCGGAGAACAGGAAACAAAGTCCTTTTTTAAAACACTCACACCAGATCTGGATCTTCCTCAGGATACACTTTGAAAAGCACCGCATGATCACCTGAGAGGTCTCACAAGTTGTAATCAGTGAGCAAAGACTATTTGCACAATTTTGAAATATATTTGTATTGCGCTGATGATTTCAGTATTAGGGGAGTATGTTCAGCTGTGTTTGTGTGTGTGGCCGTAACCATGAGGATGCTGGCTGCTGTGTTTTGGATGATCCAGAGTGTTTCCTCTGGTAGATATTTAATTTGAAGGCCTCTGTTTGCAAGATGAGCAAATCTTACCAGCTCCAAATAGGAAAAAAGACTCCTTATTGCAGTTGGACTTTGACCGCGGCCACAGTCAATTCTACTAATCTCTGATCACAAAGTTAACGCCCTCTTTGGTCCCCACATATATTTTACTCCTTCTTATAATGCCACTTCATGTTTTTTTCTCTTGTGTGTTTGTGTAGTGGTTTCAGCGAAGCCCCAGTCTCCCAAGCTGCCAAACCGTCACTCTCGGCTCAGCTCCTTCGTCGAGGTGACCGCCGACGGACTGACCAGTGAAACCAAAAAAACGGGCAAACGCAGTGGACACCACGAGCTGCAGTGGAACGAAGACCTCACCCTGTGAGAGTTACTTTCACACGCACTGACTTTTATAGAATCCTGTATTTTTATCGTTCGTAAACCTTGTGCAAACAATTACACGGCACATAAAGAAAGATTGCATCCATTCTTTTGTATTACGTGCACACACATACACACTGTGAAGGAAAAAGGCTCCAAATATCAACCTGGAATGCATTTAATTGGAGCAAGACTGATTCAGCTGTGAAAATGAAAGTAAAAGATGTAGTAGGTGTGGAAACCCTGGAGTAGAGAATTTAGTTTTACTGAAACTCAGAGAAAAGCTCAAGGTGACTGTGTTAGTAATTTAATTAGTCTTTGATGCCGGTATTAGCACACAACTGATTAGATCATTGTACTGATGCACAGTATGTGTTGTCTTTCAAAGTGTAAAATAACACAATCCTTTATTTGTACCATTAAGGAGAAATGTACAGTGTTACGGGAATAAATAATAGAATAAATAAAGAACAATGAATATTTTCAAAAAACAAATAAAAAATGATAATATACATGAGTGTGATATTGACATTATTCAGATCAACAAATGTAAAATATATTTCACATACTAATATGGCACAGAAGTACATTTAAAAAGTGCATTTGTCAGTTTGATGTGGGTTAGTGTGATAACTGTGCTGAGTTGAGCGTGTGTGCGTTTAATGTTTTTTACAGTAACGTGACACCTCAGAGTCGCCTGGATCTTAAGCTGTGGAGCTGCCACACCCTGAGGAAGGAGTTACTGGGCAGCGCTACCATAGACCTGCTGGACACACTGCGCACACATGATGGCAAGAGTAAGGACACAGACACACATGCTCACATACTGAAAGTCCTACCCATGCAGGACTACACCAAAAGTGAGAAGGATACATGTCAAGACTATCCACTTTCTTTTTAATAAGGTATAGCCTCACTTATATGCAAATGGAAATGGTAACATATAATTAATATGAGTGTCTTTCAGATCCAAATTAAATATGACTCTTCTCAGACTGATATAAGTTCATTTACACAGTCAGTTCATTTACCAAACTCACTCAAGTTCTCTCTTTGATTCTAACATTTCTTTCAACATAGAGCTACTCAGAGATAACATCAAATTTTGTTTTTCCAAAGAATAGCCATGAAGGACTTGCTAGAAGCTGTTTAATCCAGTGTAGTAAGAGATTGAGCAACATGATGTAATAATACCCTTAGGGCTCCATTGCTTCAACCTGTCACCCAGCTGTGTGTTTTGAGTTATCCAGTATAGCTGACCCTAAGTATAGATACTATATGGATGGAGGTGGCATGTCTTATTGGCTTTCTTCCAAGTTCTTTCATTTAATGCTTCATGTATCTGTATTTTGTTCTTGTTGGCAGTGGTGCAGAAACACACTTAATTCAAATAAGATATGTATCGACGTGACACGATTTAGAATATATAAGTCAGGCCTGGTTTGATCAGAGACAAAGTGAAGACTCAGCCCACACTCAGCTCTATTGCCCAACTTGTGTAATTCCTCTTCTCGTGGTCATGTATGTGTCAGCAGGGTGGGCCGGCCCTTCCCTGATACCACTGTAGAAGTTAATATACTGCAAGCTCATACTGTTCTCTCATTGTTGAGCAATAACAGAGGGTTTCCTTTTCTCCTTACTTTCACCATTTCCTCCAAACTCATCCTTTCTTCCTTCCCTCACCACTTTTGTTTTCTACCTCATCCTCTCTGTATGTGTTGCTCTCTCTCCCCCCCTCTAGTGGAGAACGTCCAACTGAGTCTAGTGCTGCAGACGGAGAACAAAGGCTCGGTTGTAGCGGGAGGCGAGCTCAACGTCTGTCTGGACGGCATGGTTGTTGATCTGGGCTCACTGCCCAATGGCAGCACGGCAGCAGACAGTGAGTCCCGCCTTTACCACACACACATGCACACACATACACACACTCACAGAGAGGTGAAGGAAATGACACTGAACTGTACAGAGAAGCACCTATAAGGCCATGTGCGCATAGCTATCAGTGCTGTGGAGTGAAAAACTTGCAACTGTAGAGTGGTGAATGTAATGATTTTATGAAGTGCACATTCACACACCAAAAAAGGTGAGAAAAGGCTGAACTTATAGATATAATCAAAGATAAAACTTCAGTAATCCCTATAAGGGAAATTAAGTAAATGATACAGCACAGGAACTAAGATATAACAAGAATATGGCTAACCAGAGCATTAAACTTCATGCCAAATACAGCAGCTTAACCTTCTCAAAGAAAACATGAATTGAATTGTTAAAGTCCCTCCTCACCAATTAAATGTCCCTAGTTCCTACACTATAGCTACTTTTTTCCTTTTTAGATGCAGTTTTAATGGGACATCCACAAGTAAGTGAAATGTCGCTGATTTTGAATATTGAAATGTCCGAAGAAGAACATGGTAAAAAAAAAAATGTGTCTGAAGAAGAACATGGTAAAAAAGAGCCTGTCTGAAGATGAGCATTTAGCTCAAATCACTTGTGGTTGTCTCATTAAAACTGCATCTGATGGAAAAAAGAAGATACAGTGTTGAATTTTCTTTTCTCTTTTATATTCCTTGGTCCTTCACCTATTTTAAAAACATTTTCTTGGGATTGTGTATCTTAACACATATTTTTTAATGTTCCTTGTCTCTTACAACTGAATGTTTTAGCATCACTGTATAGAACGATATATGTAGAGTAGAAAGCTGTTTTCACATACATGTGCTGAAAATTGAAAGTGTCTCTGTTGAAAATGTTATTTTTAATCTGCGGGCCTATGAGCATGATTTGTGACATCACAACTCATTTGGAGCCAGTCATGGTCCAATATTCAACTTGCATATGTGTGGTGTGGATTTGTGTAGCATCTTTTCAAATTAACAAAATGTGCATATTTGAAAACCAAAAACATAGTCAATACAAATTGTTATTCTGATTGGATTGTTTTTATATAGAGATAAATATAAATATAAGAAATATATAAGATTTATATCTTAAATCTTGTGTGGAGGCTCACTCACATGGAGCATTGCTATTGAGCAGTGGACCCCGGTTCGGATCCCAGCTGGAGCGTTCTTTCTCACATGTCTACCCCTTCTCTCTTTCTCATTTCCTGTCTACCTACTTTACAATAAAGGTGTCTGTGCCAAAAAAAAAATCTTAAAAAAAAAATCTTGTACGGAGGGGTTCTTTAATCCACTGTATCGAAGTTTAGAAAACTTGAATCAAAGTTAATGTAATCTACAAGAATTACATGAAATACAAAAGACAAAAACTGCAAACTTTGGGTCGATTAAACACATTATTGACCTAGTGGATGAAGACAAAAAATGCGGGGCAAAGCTAATATCACCAGCGGTTTCTCCGTTGGTAAAAAGTCGACTTTTTTGGAAAGACAAGTTTTTCACTCGTCAGCGAAGACCCATTCAAGCGAAACATGTAAACACAATTTTCCCACAGAAACCCAGACAGCTTATTAGTGCTGAATACACCACAATATTAAGAAATCACTCTTCCTTCTCACTTTTTCCCTTCCTCTCTCTCTCTTAAATGCGTCCTGATATTGCCAACAACCACACAAACACACACACACACACACACAAACATACATGCATGCACATGAATCAGTCCCTACAGGAGGATGTTTGTGTGTCTCTCCACCCTGGTAATAAGCGCGTTCCCACCGTGGAAAAAGCCAAAGGTTCTACATTGTGTAAATGACAACTTTCCAGATGTTAAATGTTGAATTAATAGCGTTTGTGTTGCGCATGTTGGTCTTTGTCATGATGGGATGAGGGTTTTTAAATATGAACATATAATTTATTTGATTACAGAATAGTTGTGGTGTTTGAATTTCATTAGTTTCATTAGTTATCTGTTTTGCACATAAACCAATGTTGAAATGACACAACAAACATTTAGTAGCAAAGTGTCCAATTACTTTTAAACCACTAAAGTTTGGGCAACATCTGTTGGAATGGCTTAATTTTCGGTGCCATTCTTCCGATATTGATGTAAATATAGGATGATATAGATGTAAATCTACTTAAGATAAAGCTCAGACTTAGCACTTTAATGTAGTATTTGTTATTTTATTTCAAATTGAACAGCCTGAAGAACATAAAATGTCCCAAGTGATTAAAATTACCTTATACAAAAGTTAAAAATTACTCAAGTAAGGGTAAAAATTTTTTAAAAAAAAGTGATATAGTTACTCTCTAAGTAACTAAACATAAAGGTATTGTTGAGCTAATTATATTCAGAAATATTTAATACCACCTATTATTGAAGACAAATAGTGGTCAATTTATTGGAAGGTATGTTTTTAAAAATCAGTCTAATTATCCAGACTTGGTCAGGCTTTCATAATAAATACAGTAACAGTTCCTCTTTTCTTCAGCTGAGAAATATCTTTCAGAGTCTATAGTCATTAGCTGGAGTCTTTCCCTTCATTTGGCCTCCTGTCTGCTCCACCCTGGCAAATAGCTCTGCATGTTCTCAAATATCAGTATTACTGTATGTTTGATCTGTGCGCTGACACCACACAGTACGTCTCAGGGCTCTTCTCATTAGGAAAGAGTTAGATATTTCACTGAGCAGACCTAAATTAAAGTCTGATTGCACTTTTGTTATTGTAACCCTTAAGACCACCAAACATGATTCCTTTAAAACGTTCATCAGCAGAATACCGTTATTTTGTCCTATTCTACTCTGTTTTTAACCTATATTTGTGTTTTTTTTGGATTTTTTTCTGATTGGTTGCTGTTTAGTTTTTCTTTTAACTTTGTAAAATAAAGGTAAAACATAAATGTACTTATAGACTACTAACTAATTACTAAAGTAGAACAGTGGAAGCTTCAGTCCAAAAAATATTACTGCACTTTGTCAAACCTGACAACAGAAGAACCCATTTTTCGTAATGGTTAGGGTTACTGTTTATCCATATTTATTTATTTCAGTAATGCCTGGGATTTAGTAGAGGGGTTGACAATGTTTAAATAGCGAGTTCCTCTCGCCAAGAATAACATGTCAAGCATATTGTTAAACTTAGAGTAACAGAATACCAGCAGAAAAGATTTGTTATGTACAGCTGCAATGTTGCTACCATATCAACCTTCACGACTTTTAATGCTGACATTCAAGTGCGATTAATCTCCATGTGCCAGTGTTACTATTCCTAAACCAATATAACATCTTTTCGCAGCCCTTAGAGGAAAGATTTTAAGCCCTCCACAGACTCATTGACATTCAGTCAACAGTATTTTTCCATTTCCAGGTGCTCCGCTAACATTTTACTTTCCTTTATGGTTTGGAAGTTAAGACTAGGTGTCTCTTTTTTTTTTAACAAATACACAGCTATTAAGCTGCTTAAAATCATAGCCAAGCCCATGCATCCATCTCCTCTCCATCTCTGTGCAACACACACATAGACACACACACACACACACACACACACACACACACACACACACACACACACACACACANTAGAGCACTACACAGAGCCCACAGTGTATTCTGATGTGAATGAACACAGGGCCAACAGTAAGGGCCAAAGCCTGCCGCAGCATGGGCTGTATAAATGTCTCTCCTTGTGAGTGTAAAGATGTGAAGAGAGGTTAAGAGGAGTTGTTTTGTGGTGTGTGTGTGTGTGTGTGTGTGTGTGTGTGTGTGTGTGTGTGTGTGTGTGTGCGCGCGCATGACTTCATGTTCACATTTTGCATCTATGAAGTACAGCTCATGGTTCGGATTTAGATTCAAGTTAGGTTATGATAAACTGGAGATTTAATAGTCTGTCTTGTTGGTGTAAAATATATGTCAAGCTCTGAGAACAGTCCCCAAATTCATAGTGAGAAAATAACCATAAATGACAGTATATTCGTAAAAGCAGTGGTTCATAGGGTTGGGGACCTCCAGTGGGTCAGAAAAGAAAAGTAAGTGGTCACAGGGTGATTAATGGGAATGCACAGAAAAAAAACAAAGTAGTACTACATTAAGTTTTGACACCTCTGAGGAGGGTTTCCCTTTATCCCCAGTTTATATGCTACGCTAACTGTCTGCTGGTTCCAGCTTTATGTTGAACCAACAGATATGTGGTATCAATCTTCTTACCTAACTAAGAAAGTGAATAAGCATGTTTCCCAAAAATGTAGAACTTGGCCTTTTTAAAGTTGTATTCAGGGTCAGGATATGAAGACTGTAAGTGAGAGTTCTTCACAATGAAGTTAAAGGAAGGGTGTCTATATAATTTGGAAGTGGGAAGGTTAGCATACAATGAACACAACCCCTCCCCACCCCTTCTATTTATGACTTGTTGTGGGTTTACATGCACACATGCATAATAACAGAAATCAGGTGCGTTTTTGTCTAATTTGTTTCTAAGAATTGCGTAATTGAGTCTTATTTCTTGCAGCTCAGCAAAACAATCACCTCCTGTGATCCTGAAAGAGTGTGAATTGTAGTGGAAGGTGTGTAGGTTTCCTTTTCTGGCTAGCAGTGGTGGGGATGACAGAGGTCGTGTGTGTGTGTGTGTGTACATATGTGGGTTTTTTGGGGGATGGAAGAGAGGTCAGTGAACAGAAGTACACCCTCTAAAAGCAGGGTCTCAAGTTGAGGCACTTGTCTTGCGTGTGTGTGTGTGTGTGTGTGTGTGTGTGTGTGTGTGTGTGTGTGTGTATATGCATGTGTGTTTTATGGTCTCTCATGTAGATGCAGGCATGTGTTTTCAAACTTGTGTGTGTGTGTACATGTGTTTTACATTGGGTAATGTGTATGTAGAGACATGTGGGCTGTATGAATATATAAAGCGTATAAAGGTGGGAGTGTGTTGCCTTCTGCTGGTGTTAAGGCACTCTGTGTTCTCGCTCTGAACGCACCTCTGTTAGTTGGGAGGGTTTACTAATTTCCCCTGGCAGATTTTCTGTCTCACACACACACATACACACACACACACAAACACAGACAAACACACGCACAGAGAGAGAGAACAGCCTTCTTAAACAAACCCTTATATTAAACGATTGGGAGAAACAGAAATGAGAGCAGCAAGATTTTAACTGTGAATATCAACAAATCTTATAAATTCTAGATGTACGCATTTGCACTGCATATATACATAATTACTAGACAACAGCACACACACCAGTGATTAACATTTATCATCTAGGGCAAGTGCTAGACTGTGTATTCTGTACAGAAATGCAAC
Source organism: Rastrelliger brachysoma (assembly GCA_024605115.1). Lineage (NCBI taxonomy): Eukaryota > Metazoa > Chordata > Actinopteri > Scombriformes > Scombridae > Rastrelliger > Rastrelliger brachysoma. The sequence goes on from JANJYP010065490.1 coordinate 8,001, forward strand.
CAATAATAATGCAATATTGAAAATGTGTTTTCCTATAAAGACAGGTGAGTTTCCTCTTCTGGCTTGCAGTGAAAGGGATGCCTTGATTATTAACATCAAGAGAATGGCTCACATCTTGTGTTGTATTTCTGTGAAGCTCGATGACAAAGTGTGTTGCACACATTTTTTTCTCCCATCATTGAGGGCCCCTTTCAAGAGCCCTTGGGCACTTGAGCAGATTGCTTGTATGGTTGATACAGCCATGCCCAAATGCTGCACAGCATGATGCACTATGATGATGTTTTGATTCTAGTTGACTCACTTAAGATTTTATTTATATAGTACCTTTCAATAAGGTGAATGTACTTCAAAGTGCTTCACAGTTGATAGACAAGCTGTTAATAAGGCAGAACAAGCAGAGAATGAGAACAACATAAAGAAGAGGAATAGAAACAAATGGCAAAGACACTAATGCAAGTGAGAGAAAATATAATAAAAATCTAAAATTAGAGTAAAATAAAGTAAGAATAAGAGAAACAGCTTAAGAGTAGTTTGTAGCAAAAGACAAAACAAAAGTAAAATGAAATAAAAGAAATGAAGTCTAGTAAAAGCTGGACTTAAAAACTAGGCTTAAAAAAAAGAAATAAACAATTTTGCCTTCCTGAAGAACCTCCAGGAAGTGAGACAGGAGGGATCCTTCCTCATGATGATGTGCATACAAAATAGATCAAGAATAGCAATATGGAAAAAAGCAGGATGTCAAAATTATAGATAAATTGATAACATATGAGGATGTATATGTTCATAGCATTTATTTTTAAGTCTAAGAATAAGCAAGGTAAAAATTGATACTCAACACCTACTAAAGTGAAGTGTGGCCACTGTTTTTGTAGTTTAATTCAGGTGTTTTTGTGTCATAGGCAATGACTAGAAATAGCATAATACACACACACACACACACACCAGACCAGTAATTATACTTGTGCCATTAAGAGGGGAGAGGGCAGTGAACTCAGCGAGCAGGCTATGACACAATGCTTTCTACTTAAGACCCTGTTTATTTTTCTGCATGTCCATCGGGTCTGCTCACAAGAAGCCCTTTCATAGCCACAAAACAGGTTTGTGTGTGTGTGTGTGTGGGTGTGTGTGTGTGTGTGTGAGAGAGAGAAGGAGAGAGAAAGACACACACACACTGAGATTACCTGTGTGTTTTACTTTGAATAGCAGGATTTACAGTAAATGTACAGTATTTAAACACACACACTGTTTCAGGTGTATCTTACTCGTAGGAAGGGGTGTGTGTGAAGGCGAAAGTGAGTGTTAATGAAAAGCGTGTTACAGGCCTGCGGTTTTCAGTCACAGTCAGGACTGAGTGTGTAGTCACACATTCCCTCACACCACTAAGACCACATACCACTACAGACACAGACACACACACACACACTAGCACAGACTACACAGTAACATACAAGGATGAATGGTTTCCATTAAACCACCAACTGTGCTTCCATCGCCACATGTTTTAAGTATATATGGATTTCATTATTGAAGAGGTTTTTTTCTTTATAAACAGTCCTCCTGAGTGCTTCTTCTCATTTTCTGCACAGCTCAGGATTATAATCCACCTCCATAGGGTTCAGTGTGACAGTAATGTGACAATAAAACCCTTCCCGTGAGAGACTCCTGATGCTTCTGTTACTGTAGGACCCCACAGGATGAAACCTGACTTCCCCTGTAGAGCCATGGTGAAGTTGAGAGTCCAAAGATGTTGTATGGTGTGCAGATTGTAAAGCCCCTTGAGTCTCATACATTAATAAAATTGACTTGAACTGCTGACATTTTTAGTTTTTTAGTGACGTGTCCTGACATTTATCAGATGGATTGAAATGACATGCCATGTAGATACCCATACCGTGTTGCAGCTGCACAGCTGTGATAAGATGTAGGATTATTTATTTAATACATTTTACCTAGTCAGAATATTTATGTTGATGGCAGTTAACTGTAAAACATCCACTACTCTGCTGTGATTGGTGTGGTGTACTCCATGATTGACACAGTGTATATGTTGTGAATAAAAGCTGGTTATCCATGTTTTACGTGATGGTTTTATGTGTTTTTGTTGCAGAAAATCTGCAGTCAGACAGACCTAACCTGAGGAGGACACAGAGCGAAGAGACCCCCAGTGCTGCTGAATCTCACAGCAGGTCAGAACAAATACACTCACACACACACACACACACACACACACACACACACACACACACACACACACACACAGAGGTACATATACAGCCCTTTGATGCTGCAAGGATAAAACACATAGCAAAAATATAAAAAATATTTACATCAAATTCACAAAGACAAAGATCACTTCACAAATATGAGGTCATCATGGTGAGAATCTTGGAAATTGCATGAGAGTGGAATGAACAGCAGACAAAGAACAGTCTATTATTGCTTGTTTTGGCATTTTCTGGTGTTTATAGATAGTATTATTGACTATCTCAGATGATGATTGTATTATTATTATTATTATTATTATTACATTTTTCAATACATTTTCTGGTTACTTTGAGGATTTGAAATGAGGAGGAGGAAGAATTGACTCTGAGCCACAAGGTGCAGCCTGTTGCCACTAATGAAATGAAGTGGTCACTGTGAACACTGCCTTTTGTATTTAAGAGACTTGTATATTTCCATTTCCATCAGCATATTTGAAGAAGGTCAGTGACCAATGCATTGTGTTTATTAAAAAGTATCTTTATTGAACTAGTTGAGACTTGTTAAAATAAATGAAATGATCACTTTGATCATGTTTCATCAGAGAACGCAGACACAAGTCTAAGACTTTAACAGAGCTTTCCATGTTGATAGTTTTCATCCCGTTTATGGATGCTATTCAGTCTAGTTTGACCTCATAACAGCAGCCCTTTTTCTTTATGTGGTCTGCATCTTTTTAACTCATGCCTTTAGGTGTATAGTGTCTCTTTTGGTGGCATATTTTTCTTTGTTCTACTGTTTATTCTTATTATTAAGAAAATGCTGTTGCTGCTGCTCTAAGAAATAAAACAAATATCCCCTTTTGAATCAAAGTTGTTCTGTCAGGCATCACTTTTTTTGTGGATTAAGACGATTAAAATCAGAAAACAAACACAAATCCTCTTAATGCCTCACCTCCCAACACGCATCCTCTTTTAACATGCACGCACACATATTTTACTGTGACCTCCTACATCGAGTCAATTGGAAAGACTTTGTGAAATACAAAGCTATAATTTCAGTATATAGCAATTTACTGAAAAAAGGGAGAGCAATAAGTGACTTTGACAGCACTGGCATGCCTCCTCTGAAGTTTTGTCTGTGTCTCGACTAGAATCATACTTTTTAAGTAGTTGTTCACATCCACACTTATTGTCTTCCCACAGCATATTATAGCACTTCTCTGAAATGAAGAATTAAATACATATTTATGGAAAGCAGAACCTTCAGGGGGGAAGAGCTAGCACGCAGTTAATGAGGCAGCTGTTTATTCTCTCATCAAGAAACATGAGGAAACATGACGCTCAACCAACTTTTAAATAAGTGTGTGATTTCTGTCTTAAACCACTTATTAACACACACACACACACACACACACACACACACACACACACACTGAAAACCAGCTTTCTAAACATCTAAATCAAGCAGCGTTCACTATTCTTCTGGTTTTGAACTCCCTGCAGACATTGCGGTGTAATAATAAGAATAATAGCACGATAATAAACTTGCGTAACCTCTCTCTCTAAAACACTGTTTGCAAAGCGCTTCTATGAAAATCGTAAAAACCCCGAGGCATAATTGCACTCCAAATAAATGGGAGAATGAAAAAGAGACGGATCGAGTGAAGGAGGCCTGTGTCAGTACGGTCAACTGAAGCACTTACACCGAGTGCCAGCATGTTATCCGTCCCCCCCAAATGTGGTTTCAGACACCGCTCACCCCCAGCTAGAATGGTAGTGGGATAATAAATAGTGGAGCAGACTTGCATTTATTTCAAAGCGTTGCGGTGAGAGTGCATGGGGTCAGATGGTATTTCCCTATAAACATTGCAGGGGGGGCATTAAACGTAGTTCAGCCAAGAGCTTAAACCGCCGCTGTCATGGAGAAGCAGTCAACATCTCCATCCAATCACGTTCATCAGAGCAAACGCCACCGATGGACTGAAGAGAAGGTGTTCAGTAGCCCACACGCAAACGCATTCATCAGTATTTACACACAAACACATAGGAAGGAAGCAAGTTGTTGCTTGCTTCCTCCGTCCGGCCGCATCTTCTCCTTATTGTGGTGAATAAACAACCAAGCAGCAGTTCCCAATCCACTCCTACTTCTTCTCCTGTTGATCAGCGTCCAAGCTCGGGCCTCAGCATTCCTCGGTCCCAGGGAGGGAAAGCCAACATGTTTTCTTTGTATAAAAGTTCTTGTCAGAAAAGCAAAGTTAAATTTAGCATTAGGAAAATATGAGGGTGTTCATAGAGGAAAAGTAGCCGACACCTCACCTCTGTCTGTCTGTGTGTGTGTGTGCGCGCGCTTTGCCCATGTACACACCCATGTACCAGGCCTATTCCCATGAGTCAGTGACAACAATAGGTCTAATCATGGGGTTATTGTCAGGAAGAGGACATAAAAAGAGCATGTTAAATGCAATTGTCAAGATTTCTTTCCTTTTCAATACACTCAAGTCTTAATACTAATGTTTCTTTGTCATCTCTCACCCTCCCTCTCACCCTCCCTCTCCTTTTTATTTTACTTTCTGCTCTATTCTGCACCACATCTCCTCCTTTTCTCTCTGTTTCTCTCTCTCTGTGTCTACCTTTCTCTGAGCAGGGCTAACAGGCACTCAGTGGGGGGTTCACAGAGCAGCTCTCCAGGATGCTCCAGAGGGAACTCTCTGACTAATGGGGAGCTGAATGAAGAGCAGATACCTGGCCTGGGATTACCTGGTCGCCGCCGGCCCTCCAAGAGTCACAGCATTCCTGGAAGCAACGCAGGTATACGAAAACATCTGCTAATTGTATATTTGTTTGATACACACAAACTAGGCTTAAACTGGAAGTTTCATGTAGGTACACTTAATAGTTTGACTCAGATACGTTTGTCAGAGCTGATTCTGATATTAAATAGATTGAAGTTGCTGATCACAATATTTTTAAAGGACAGAAATAACCACTATATGTCCCCATAGGCTAAAAAAAGTTTATTTAGGGTGTTAGTAGTTGTGACTCAATAATTACTTTACCAAATACTGAATTATGTGCATTACTCATTTATATTTATGTGAATGATCAGACTCCTTGAAGTCTTCCCATAGTCCACAGTTGTGATAATGTTTGATAACATGTTATCTGAATCTAGCCATTTTGCTTTAGTATTTGAAACCAGTTCCAAACAGCTGTTCATCACAAGCCAGTTATTACCTCTAATTATAAAAGATAAATTCAGCACAGAATATATGCATACAAACTGTCTAATATCTGCTTTGGAAGAGTGTGATGCTGGGTAGTAACTGCTTTTCCTGTATTAATAAATATCAGTATATCAGAAGTGCAGAGCTCTGCCAACTCTGACTAGTTCTTAAACTAGCAAAAATGAAGCTTCTGTAACTGTTAACTTGTTTACTGTTTGTCCTCTCAGTTTGTTTACATAACTCACTTGAATGTAAAAATGTTTAGCAGCCAGCTTATATGTCCCAGATGTCAGACTCTATCAGTAGCACATGAATCCAGTGTAGTTATGTCTAAAAATTGTTGAATTGTAAAATAGGGGATATCTTGGATTTATATTTCCACCAAACTAGGTCACTAGAATATTAAGTGACCTTCATGACTCCTCCAACCTTTGTTGTGTTGCCTCTCAGATAAAGTTGAGTTGACATCCAACGGACTGGAGAACAGTAGAGGAGGCGTAGCCCGTCACACACCTCCTCCATCCTCTCCATCAGGTCGATCCCCAGCTGCCAGCAGCAGCAGTAGTAGCCCCTCTCCGGGTCAGGATGCCCTGGGTTCAGTCACCCCAGCAGAGCCTGGACGCAATGACACTTCCAGCACGGAGCAGGCCAACAGCAGTGCCACAGAGCCCCCAACAGACACTCTCCCGGCTGGGTAAGAACTCGCACAGCGCAGAGATAAAGTAACAAAATCTCCTTTTCTGCCAAGAACTTGATCTGATTGAGTTTGATGCTTCAAAGATTTATAACAGAAGCTGATTGTAAAAAGTAATTAAGCTCATTTGACATAATTTAAGTTTTATCGAGAAATATGAGAATTCACCCAAAATGAACATTTTAATTTCCTTTGTATCCCCCATGACTATACACAGTAATACACAATCTAGTTGCTGTATTGCTTCTTTTTTCACTTATCACTTCCTTGTGCATTTTTCTCATTCTGTCCCAAAAATTACTTATATTTAATGTACATAGACATAAAAGTTCAATCACTTTTTAAAATGTTTAAGAAAATAATTATTGTTGATATCCAGTTTTAATACTGAGAATATTTTTTTACCCATAGATGATCAACTATTTGATTGTTGACTAAACACTGCAGACATTGTGACTTGTTCGAGCAGGTAAAGCACAGGTTAACGTTAGTGATTCCTCAGTAGCAGTACACCTTTCACAATAGCAATGTATTCATTAATGATGTCATTAAGTACAAAAGGGCTTTGTCTGTTTCAACAAATCAAAATGTCTGATATTAGCTGAATAAGCCCGAAGGGGGAAGATAGAAATGGGTGTAATGTTTTTTATCAACTTGACCCTATGGCTGGTTGTTACAAAAAGTTCTTCTATGGCCGCCAAATATTAATGTAGGTGAATTAGTTTCATCTCCACACTGTCAACATTTGCCAATGCAACATTGTGGTTGCACAATTATCCTGATTCCTTTGTAACTTTTGGTTCTACAGAAACAGTTAATCTTAATCATCGCTAGCTACCATTGTGCCATTAACTGCATGACTACAGTGTCCGTCACTTAGCAAAGTGTAATGGTGTGTAGAGAAAAAAAATACAAAAGTTCATTCAGCAACTGCCATATAACACGGGGAGTATTCGCTGGGTTATGTGTGCCCTCCGAAAGCAGATGGGTCAGGAAAAGGTGACACCTAACTCCCCCTACTGGTGGCACTGTGGCACTGTCAAAGAGTTCATCATACTAAAATTGCAAGTGTCAGACTAAAAAGTAATATATTGTCACCTGAAATAATGAATTGACTAACTTAAAGGGAAATTTCACTATTTTTCAACGTGGACCCCATTTTCTCATCATCAGTCTAAATGACTAATGAGGACAATGATTTGTGAAACTTGTTGCCGTGAAACCGACTACTGTGTGATCCGTTGGGGCAATTGCACCCCATCAATGTACGTCCAATAAAAGTGCTTTTTTCTACCACTCACAGGCTAATAATAAGTTTACATGTAGGTCCCAAAAAATGTACTTTGGCCACCAAATATAGGGGGTTGGTGGTCCATAAGGCTAGTGTTTAAAAAATATTAGCATCTATCCCTGGTAATTGAAATAGTAATTTGGACCATACATGTTCATTTCTAGGTCTGCTTATATTTTGGGCCTCTACTAGAAAAAATCTATTTATTTAACTCATACTGAGCCAGTCCATCCTCTGAAACAGGCCATTTTAGCTACTGTCTCTTTAAGACCCCTTCTGTTTTGATTGGTTAGTTTCTGGAAGTTGCATCTTGGGAGACTTCTGGTTGCTCGACCATGGAACAATCTATGGGTTTGCTTGCTCTTTTCTCAAAATGTCAATTTCTTAAATGCATATTTGAGCTGAAATCTAATCAAAATATCAGAGGAAAAACCTTAGCAACCGTCCTAGCGACAAGGGCTACACAGCCATATATGGGCATGCACAACAAGCCAACTTCCACTCAGGTATAATATAGAGGTTTGAACCCTGGTTTTGACTTGCAGGAAGCATTATTACTTTTGTTCACTTACACTTTTGGATCTTTGACCATGTTTGACATGAGACATCCGACAACATAACCGTGAATAAATAACAGACAATTCCAGAAGACATTATATGTCCCCTTTAAGGGCACTAAATCGACCCAATAATGGGTTGATTGCATTAATAATCCTCTCTCTGTCTGTTGGTCACACACTATTTAGTAAAGAACTGCTAGAGTGGCTAAATAATCATGCATTTTTGGAGAAATGACTTCAGGTTTGTGATTACTGTACATAATGAAATCTTTGACTGTGCAGTGTAGAAAGTAAGTGCATATCTGTGTGTTTTTTGTCTCTCTCTGTTTAGCTGGGAGCAGAGGGTGTTGCCTCATGGCAGAGTGTACTACGTCGACCACAACACCAAAACCACAACATGGGAGAGACCACTGCCACCAGGGTATGTGTTTAAACGAGCAGTGTATAGAATTCAGTGGCAACTAGTGCGACAGATTTGGAATGGGATGTAATATTAGTATCAGTTGACATGTATTTGGTTAAAATCCAATAGGTGTATAAAGTTTTTTAATCTCCAGGGCTGGACTTTGAAGTCACAGTAGTCTGCTTCTGTACCATGTAATCACAATGTCATCACCCTTTTCCCTCCCTGCAATTCATGTAGCTGTTGTCAACCTGGCAAAATGCTTAGAAGTAACCTTAGAAAAAAGGAACTTAGTTTAGAGGAAAATTTCCCTTTTGTGGAAGTCTTGATTGTTGTGGATAGCAGAGAGTGAATGTAATGTCAAAAAAGTCAAGAAAATAGTTTCAATGCAGAAAGTTTCAGTAATGATATAAATGCAGTCATTTCAGCAGTAGAGAGACTTTTAGCAGTTTTTTGTAAATTAGTCATTTAGTCTTGATGAAACACAAAAACATTAATCTCACATTGAGAGGAGATGATGTATGACAGATTTAGCTATTAGCTCATTTCCATTTGCAGAGTCTCTGTTATATCTAGCTGTGAGCCAGCTGACAGAATTGCCAAGGTACTATTTAACAAAAGGAATGAAAATGTGCATGAAGTTAAAACAAGTACTCAACTTGAGACAGCTAAACAGAAAGTAAAGTGTTTTCTGTAACACACAGGCAGATGTTAGATTAAGTACGCATCTTAAACAGTTAATTGAGCATCAGTGAAGAATATACAGTATATACACAAGGATTCACATCCACTTTGTACAATGTTAAGGCATTCAAGTGTCAAGAGGAATGCTGATGTTCAAATTTTAGGTCCAGTCTCCAATGGTTTTTCATTTGTTTGTTTTAGTAATGTGTTTTATGTTCTCACATATCACAGAAATGAAACTCACCATTTTAATTGCTTCTAAATAACCCACTTTGATTGTTACATTTGTTTGCTAAGCTGTCATAATGAGAGTGCGGTGTTTCTCCAACTCTGGCTCCATACTCTGCTCTCATAATGGTGTATACACAGGCCAGCCCTCTTTTTTTTTTCGCCATTTTTACTTGCAATGATTATTTATTGATTTTCTCTGAGTATGTGACTGGGTGACAGAGAGAAAGAGAGGCTGTTTTTTGGAAAAGGTCACCCCCCTCCTTACCCCCACTTCTCCTCCAAACCTACACACACACACACACACACAGAGAGGCACACACCCCCATCTCAGTTTTTCCATACAAGGAAGGAGAGCGTGGGGGCCCAGAGAACAAAAGTCCTTTCTTCGCGCCACATGTACTTCCATCCACCACTGTGTTGGCTGCTGGCCGCCGTGGCCCTTTAGAGGATCAATTAGCAGGCTAATGCCGGGCTAGCTCTCCAGATGCACACACCAGGAACTGTTTAGAGGTTGGGGTGCAGAACAGAGAGGTGGGGTGGGGTGGTGGGGCGTGGGGGTTGGGTAGGGGGGGGAGTTAGGCAATCTAGGTTTGGAAGCTGAAATAATGAAAGCCATCCGAAGCTTCTGAGTCACACTGTTCTTTATCAAATACACTGCGGACCTTGTAACGAGTGATACATCACAAGCTCGACCCATCTGGTTTTTAAGTCGTCATAACATGCGTTCTTTCAGTCTACACATAGCAGGACCTCTTCAATTAAAACTGATGCTATGTTTCCATAAAGCCAGATTTGTCAACATTGCATGATGTCTGTCAACCACAGTGTTGACAACACCATTTAGAGGAGGTTATTTGTACAAAGTGAAACAATTGAAATTTGCCTGTAAAGCCGCTTTGTATGTTTTATATTCGATATTTCATTTCAAAATAGAAAATGGATATTTCAAAAAAACTATTCATTTTTAAAGCATCATGGTTAGAAAGAAATCCGAGCTCTATGAAACCAAAATGTTGCAGTCACATTTTCTAAAGCCAACCGTCAAAAGAAAAGAGCTGATGCAGATAACATCAAAACTGTTATCAATAGCTTGTCAGTCAGGACTCCAGTCTTTCCTTCTTGCTGGTGGCCCCCATGAAAGAATGATTTCACGAGGCCATCTTCCTGCTTAATTGAGACTTCTTTTTCTTTTCTTTTTTTTTTTACATTTACATTACAACATTTAATACTTACACTTAATAGCTCAACCAGCCCCATGTAAGACTTTGCTATAATTTATTTTTTCCTGTGCCATGAAGTCTTTCTTTCCCTGAAATAGATTTTTGAGGTTAAAAAAAAAGTAATTATTTCTTATGTATTTCGATGCTTATTATTTGTCCCACAACTAATTGACATCTATAGGCATAGATTTTTTTTTGTCTTCTGCTTTACTACAAGCTGTTAAAGTAGCTCAGACATCCAAATCAAACATAAAACAAAATCCTCCAGAGTTAAATCACTTATAATACGTTAATCTCAGTCAAACCAGACAAGGATAGAAACGGAGCCAAGCAAGCTCCAAGCATTTGCTCTCACCCAGCATGCTGATGAATAATGAGTGGACCATCCTAAAGAAGAACCATAATATAAAACCCTGATCTGGGCAGTTCACGGTGAGGAGACTGTTCACTTCTAGTTCCAAGAAATACACAGAATAGATAGTTAATGACATGACTGATGCAAAAAGTTAAAGTCAGATAGCAGAACTAAGTAGAGACTCTCAGACAGGCCTCTGTGGGCTCTGGGATTTTTCCCTGGCTCCAGTAAATAACTAGCTAGTGCTAATATCAGAGAGGGACCAGTGTTTTTCCTGCCTTTTTAAAGGAGGCTCACAGGCATAGTGGTCAGAGAGACTAAACCCTCAACCAAATAACTCCCTGTGTTTGCAATCATCCACGCTGCTTAAGTGTCCTTGAGCAAGATAAAAACCTACTAGCTCCCGGGATGCTGTTGTATAGCAGACCACAAGAGACAAGAGCTTTTCTCATTCAAGTCAACAAAGTATCATTAGTGTGAATGTTGAGGCGATCATGCTTTTGTTCTTCAAATCTTTGTTCTTTTTCTTCCATATATTTTTGGTCTGTAGCTACTGGCTTCAAGGTGGTCTCCAGATTAAACTATTATTGTGGTACTGTTGTGGCTGTGGGAAGTTAATAAAGACATGTAGTTATGAATTGACTGATTTCTAGGATTTTTGCTAAGAAAGGAAGTTTAGATTTTGGAGAGTAGTTGTTGAGAGGCATCACCGCTTTAATGTCTAAGGTGCTTTTCCACAAAGGAGGTGGAATTAAGGATGGAAATCAAGAGCCAGTCCCAGTTTGAATCCCATTGACAATTCTCCAAACCATTGGCATTGTATGCTTCCGGACATATCAGTTCCTCTTATCAACGCGAAGGATCAGAAAAGGAGGAACTCATCTACTTTTCTACACCATCACTCACAAGTTAACGTTAGCAGAGCGGAGCAGCAAACTCTTAACAGTAGCAAACAAGAGCAGCTGACCAGCACTGCTGCATTAAACAACTTAAACCAACTCTGAGGTGAAGAAAATAAGTCAGTACTCAGTCTGCTTTCCAATGATAGGTGTAACATTACCATTAATAACACAGTAGAGCTCTTTGCCTCTCCCTCTTCTTGTTACTCTCATACAGGCAAGAGACTGTAAGATGATTTCAAATAAATTACTTAATTATTAAATGCAGTTAAATTGCAGCTGCTTTTGGCCTACCAGTTACGTTTGAATATTTAAACAGCATGCTAGCTCATGAATAAACAGTGGATATAATAAAACAGTTCTTTTCCACACAAAGAATTGAACAGGAATTGATAAGGGAATCGATAAAGATTCAGACTACACAATAAAATCTTGTCAATTCCAGTCTCTTGCCAGAATCCTGACTGTTAAAAAGATGTTAAAAAATATATGCAAAATTTGGGCAGATTAAATTGTTACTTAAATAAAGAACATATCAGTCAAGATTATCTCCACAACTGTTTGTAAGAATCTTAAATCTGAGGCATTGGGAACTCTCTCTGCTGGACAGGTATAGTGATTGTCAGCTGTTGTCTCTACAGACATGTTATTAAAAAAGAAATACCAGAGGAGAGAAAACAGCGATTAAAAGCTTAAACTATAGACGATCATCTATCAGAAACATGATCATATACATGCTTGATTTGTGTCGGGAGATGTGATCATGATAAATTTTTAAGAGTTTCTATAGTCTTCCGAACTTAAGTGGAACCATCACAGGCAGGGAGAGCTGACTGCTAATAATTAAATTTAGCCTTTCTTGTCTTACTGGTGCAGATGTTTCTTTGCAATTTTGTGCTTTTCATAAGGGGAAGTCTGTCAGCAATATGAAGATTAGAAGATTATAAAAAGTTTTCCAGTGTCACGGCAGAATCAGTAATAGAGAGAGCGGACAAATCATTTATCAGATTGCAGGATTTCAGTGTCTGTGGCGCAAGTAATAAAATAGTGATTGCTTACTACAAGAGCAAGAACTCCAAGAGGGAGGGTCTTAGTGTGGTCTGTTAGTATGTATATCATCACTTAATGTGGTTTTAAGAACATTTTTGAAATTGGATCTAGTGGGTTTGTCTATGAGCTAAAAAGGACTAAGTTCCACGCGCTGTTTTTTTTTTTAATTATTATTATTTGTTAAAGCCAGTCTAAGTAAAAAAAAAATCATCCATTATTATGAAATCAAATGAGCTATACAGTGACCAGACCTTTGCAATGTCCTCCAAAGCATCAAAATGTTGTTTGTGATATATAACAACAATATTTAATAAGAAGCATGCTTCTCTTACAATAACAGTCAGGTCCCCAAAGGGATATTAAAGGTTTCTTGCTGTAATAATTCCTCCTGTTCTAATGGTCAGTGTGTAAGCAAATAACCACTCAATATGTTGATTTTTGTCCTCTATCACCAACATCAGAATCACATTAAAAGGAAAGAAATTTTAATCTGATCCTTTTAACAGTAACTGCAGATTATGTTCGTGTGTGTGTGTGTGTGTGTGTGTGTGTGTGTGTGTGTGTGTGTGTGTGTGTGTGTGTGTGTGTGTGTAGGCTATTTGAATGAACTGATTCTGTTCAAGACTGAAAAATCTTGAGCAGTGGAACTTAAAGTAAACATGTATTTAGCATTTAAACTCACAACTCACTGTAATAGTCTGCCTCATCTCTCAGCTTTCAACCTTCATCTTGCAGCTCTCTTTGCACACTCTTTGTGTGTGTGTGTATTCATAGTTTCAGTGCAACAACAGTGAGTCTATTTAGAGGACTTGCACTGCTGGGAGGACCAAGCAAATGAAAAGCCACTTCAGTCCAACTGAGTACAAGTGTGTGTATGTTTTTGAGTGCTCCTGTCTACTATCCAGATTCACACCAGTCATCAAACCTCACATTGTAATTGTAATCCAACAGCTTTGAGAAATGTGTTCCTGACAGATAACGTCAGGGGATTTAGAACATCCAAGATTTTGACTGATTAAAGGTCACCGTGATGCAGAGCAAATTTTATTTTCCAAGTCACACATTCGTTGCAGTAGCTGCTGGTGTTTGTCATCTTGACTGCAGTGGAAACCTGTAGTTACAACCCTACAGAAAACCCTTAAAAACAAAACTTTGTTCAGAGATACTTAAAGTTATTACAAAACGTAGTTTTAACATCATGGCTGCTGTAGAGGTGCAGTTACGGACTACATGATTATTTATTTCTTAGTGGGTGTGTGTGTGGTTTTCTCAAGCCTGCTGGTATCTGCACTGAGTGTTTTTGTTAGCATACGGAAGTTCGTGCTGTTTTCTCTACCAAATTCTGTTGCGCTTAAGTCAGACATGTGAGAATAGCAGCAGAACAACAGTCAGTCCTGCTGAGCCTGGGGAACTTGTGTGTGTGTGTGTGTGTGTGTGTGTTCATACTTGACCATGTGTATCCTTTTGTGCCTTAGTGTGTGTTTACTTTTGTGGACTGTCTATATCTCGGTCTCGGTCCAGACCCCCTATCTCAGGGGAAGAACAGGATATACATAGACCTCGAAGTAATGCCACTGGCAGGCACTGACACACAAACACACAGCGCAGCAGCACATGGTTATTGTCACTCAGAGAGCTGGCGTCTCTAATTGTTTTCCCTCATCATGGTAATTGAGGACTGGCATTGTGTTTTTAATGTGACCCGTTTGATGATTTCTGAGGCTGAGTCAGAGCTGTGATGATGCAGCACTTTGGGAAAATAACAGATGTTCTGCGTCACTCTTTGTAAGACGCTGATCATGTAGTTTTGGAGCATGTAAAAAATCTGAAATGAAAAGTACTTAAAATGAAGATATGTTAAGTTCAGATTAAATTCAGGAGGCTTAACTTTACAAGTGTGTTGGTATCTGTTTAATTTTACACACTTCAGCGATCCACAGCTTTAATAAAGTCCTCGATTAGAATCAGGTTGGTTTTACTATTGTTGCAGAGTAATCTCTCATTTCCTTCCCCTCCTCTTGTTCTCCTTCTCCCAGTCTTTCCTTCATTGTCCCTGGGGTCTTTACATCTTTACTTCTTTATCCCCTCTCACTTCCCTTCTGTTTTCCTCTTCCTCCCTCCCATTCTTTTTTTTGCTGTTTTCTTTCCCTTTCTTGCTGTGTTTCTTTTTCCTTGTGTCTATAAATCAACCTGTTACTATCGCCAGCCTTTTTTTTTTATACAACCACCCACGCTAAAATATTAATAAAGATGTTGTAGAAAGCTAACCCTAACCCCTCCCCTCTTTCTGTCCCCCCCTCAGCTGGGAGAAGCGTGTGGACCAGCGGGGCAGATTCTACTATGTGGACCACAACACCAGGACCACCACATGGCAGAGGCCCACAGCAGAGTCTGTGCGCAACTACCAGCAGTGGCAGAGCCAGCGCAGCCAGCTGCAGGGTGCCATGCACCAGTTCAGCCAGCGGTTCCTCTACCAGGTACTCCAGACCTTCACCTGAACCACCTACATGAGCACAGCACTCTGGGTTTACCCTGCTGAGCCAAAAGTAGCAAGGGATTAGTACTGAAAATATCACTTACACCTTGTGTTTTCTCCCCAAAGTTTGCTATGTCACTTTGAGGTACTTTAATCATAAAGTAAATTAAACAGGCAACAGATGAGCTCATTAAACCACTCGGACGTGATGGAACTTGTGCAGCCTCTCTGCTGAAGTCCTCACTGACTAACAAGTGCGATGCTTTTTAGCCACATCCTCCCTTTTCAGCCAGAAGAAACTGAAAAACAAAATCGTTAAAATAAGGTTAGCACTAAGAAGAGTCTTTCTTCTTGCGCCTTACATAATAGATTATTTTCTTCAACTACAGTGAAATTTAGGACTGAAAGGATTATTTTTATTTTTCATCTTTTTAATTTGATGTTTCAATTAATCGAATCATCATTTAGAAGTCAGAAAATAGTGAAAATTCTGCATCAGGACAGTTTTCCACAGCCCAAGATAACATTCTTGCACCAATAGTCCACAGCTAGAGAAGCTTAGTTTACCATGCAAAAGACTAAATGAAACATGTATTCTTTAAAAAAAAAATTAAATAAATAATCGTCTCTTTTTAATCAACATAATTGGCAATTAATTGCATGGATGTAAACTAATCAGTGAAGATTAAACTTTTTTTGTTTTAATCCCTAAAGTTTAAAACAATAAAGTCTCCTGCCGGTAAACACATCTTTGTTTTGACTTTGTATTTAATTTCATTTTGTGAAAATAAGTTGTCTATAGAGGGGATTAAAGATGTCATGCGATCCTTTGTTTCTAGTATTTTTTTCCAGTGCAGTCAACCGAGGTTAGCCCGTCTCTCTAAAAGTTGCCGTCGGCCTGCAGTCAGACAGTATAGGCTTATGGGTCTAAAACAACACAACTTTCTCAATGGACCTCAGTAAAAACCAGCCTTAAAACTCTTACGGGCTTCTATAAAAACACTCCACCCTCTATCTGTTTGTATGTGTGTACTAGTTCTTATGAAATTGTCTGTGTTGTGTCTCAGTCTATACACAGACATGTTTGTTTTGTCTTTTTTTTTGTTTTTTTGTTGTTTTTTTTTTAAATCAGATATGGTTTCAATTCAACCATCCCTTAAACCTTCTCATCATCTGTATGCCCATTTATCCATCATTGTGCTTTTCTTTTCTTGTTCTTCACACGCAGCCTTTTTCACACCCAAATCCACCTTTTTTGTNGTTGTTGTTCACACGCAGCCTTTTTCACACCCAAATCCACCTTTTTTGTTTTTCACACTGTAACCCTTCATTTCTATCAGTTTGAAAACTTACCAGTAGAGATTTATCTTCAACCATTCAGTCTCAAGCCCACCAAAATATTATTATTATCAGAATTTGATCCGTTCTGTCCAATCACATTTTGGAAATCCGAAAAAGCTACACAATTAGACTGTTATATCCTCATTCAAGTTAGCCACAGGACTAAACCAGAAGTAACTTGTTGGCTAGCTGGTGTCACTAGCTACCTTTTGATTTTCCCTCCTGAACCCACCTAATGCTGGGAGCACATTTCAGTTTTTTCTCTCCTCTTTTTACCTCATAAATACATCTGAGATTATATGTAACTTTACTTCAAATAGATCCATATAAAGTATTTTGTAATTGTCATGTCTGCAGCATAATGAATGCAGTTTATCTCTGGCTATTTGTTAGTTGGATTTGTCCTATAAACAATTCATCAATTTATCCAAAAAGAGTTTTATATGAGGTAATTAATTAACATGATATACTGTATCAGATGCAACTGCTAAACTGCTAAACATTCACTGTTGCTTTCAACCTGTTGAATGTAAGGTTGTTGATGCTGAATGTAGTTGTAGATGTTAAGCTCTGTATAGACAATTAATAACAGTGTCAGGATTAATACACTCTACAAAAGTTAGGTGTGGGTTGTAAGTCTTTCTTACATCCCTCACCACCCTTCCCCGCCCCACTCCGCCCTCTGTGTGTGTGAGAAAAGGCAACAGGCAGGTCGACCCTCCATGTTGATAGTACACTGCTCCGTCTTGGAATGCCCACACTGCTGATAGCAGCAACTATTTATGGCCCCAGTGTGTGTGAACAAGAAACACACATAAACAGGCTCATAGCTGAGCTGTGAATACATCCACATGTTCTACTGCCTGACTTACTGACTGTGTGTGTGTGTGTGTGTGTGT
>JANJYP010065499.1:0-12135 GCA_024605115.1 Rastrelliger brachysoma
TCATGTAGGCCATGCTGTACTCTACAGGCCCTCTCACAATGTCTTGGGTTCAGACCCTGTCCCACTCCACATCCAACAGCAGGGTCACTACATACTAGAAACAGGACCCTGAATGGGCCTCTCTGATACACAGTTAATTAAAATTCATTTCTGAGCATGCATTAGCCATGCCCATCTATTTATGGGCGGCTCTCAAATGCAGCCACTACAAAACAGTGCTCTGTAATTAACCCCACCTAATCAGATAGCACACTAGTGTTGTGTTCCTATTCATCCTCAGGCACACAGTCATTGGACAGGGGTTTCAGAGAGAGGATGAGCCCATTCTATAGTTCAGAATGGCTAAGCAGATTAAAACCTCATATCAAACATGATATTTACAGGCAAGGCTCAGTAGAGAGTGCTCCTTTTATGTGGGATGGGGGAGGCTTCAGGGCTGGGCTTTTAAAGCCATGTACCTTAATTGTATTCTGGCTAAGTGGGATGAATGGTGCTTTTTAATCAGACTGCTGACGGGCCTGTGTGTTGTAAAAGTATAGAGATTGTGCCTGACAGTTAAGATGCTGAAAGATATGCTTTTAGTGCAGGTTTCCCAGCTTCTGGCAATATCCACATGCTTTCTATAACATTATGTTGACACCTGTAAGCATCAGTGTATTTCCCCCTCGTGCTTTGGCTGCTATATTGTACAAAATCATCTATAGTAACATTACCATCTTTACACTGAGTTTTGATCTGTAACCTAATCATACAATAATTTACTATGTAAATGTGCACTGTGTTTTACATATAATCTGCTCAGAGAGGGGGGTATGACCTATGACTTAAATTAACTTTCTTTTAACAGTGAGGCCCACTTTACTTTTTATACTGAGATTTTAGTTTCGGCTCCTCCTAGTGGCTAATCTTTGCTATGTTTTCCCCTCAGACTTGTACATAAATGGGCTTGAAAGCAGGGGTTTAACACATCACATACAATATTGTAACCACTTTTTATTCTTTTGCTCCTGACACGAGGGTGGAAAATAAGAATTATTGGAATCTTTCTGACATAACCTGACAGTCTAACCATATAGAAAGTAATACAAAGGTGCAAGCCCTGCTGTTCACCTAGTCAATTTGATTTTCACGACCAGTCAAATGCAGACAAGGTGTCATTTGGTGGGTAGGGAAGAGGGGAGAGTCAATCCCTTTCCCAAACAGTTAATCCAACTTTAATCCTAGTCATTAGGAATTAGACATGCCGAGCTGTCCGGCCGTGCCTCTAAATTACAATCAAACGGTTACCAATTACACAAATTATTGATGGTAGATTCTCTTTTCAACTGCAAATTAAGGCTATTAAGGAAGGCTCCTTTTTAATGCAAAAGTGACTAATTAACCAGCGGATGGGAAATCTGCTGCCCAGATATCAAAAAAGTTCTCAGCACACATTGCAGAAACACAAGGGAACCAATTAGTTTAATTATCAAAACAGCTAATTAAAATTGCACAGTTCCTAATTAGTTCTTTGCTTTTGCCTCTAATTGACAGCATGGAGATAAATGGGCTGCCGATGAAAATGGGGAGAGGAGAAAAACAGGAGAAACTTCGGCAGAATATTTATGCTGACTTTATCTCCGTCTGTGTGGCAGCCCTTGAAAGTGGAAAATTAATGACCTTAATTCCCAAACTGTTTTTCCTCTAACAGTGCTCCCCTCTGCGCTCCTGGTGCATGCTCCTTTGTATGGGCCTGCCACCCTGCCAACTGCTGGAATGGGAAAAAAGGGGTACTTGGGGGTGGGAAGGAGCCACGATTCTCCTCCTAATGTGACAGCTCCCACCTAACAATGGAGAAAGATGAAAGAATGGAGCAGATGTAACCACTGGGAGAGTTGCATCATGGGACCGCAACTCTGTTGGACTGTTTTTTTGTTTTTGTTTTTTAAAGCACTTCTGTCATCTATGAGGACACTAATTTGTCCCATGAAAAAGAGGGAACTCTGTCGGGACAGAGATAAAAGACATTTGATGGCCCAGAAATACTTTTAATACGTTTTTTAATTTGAATTTTAGATTGATTAATGTGATGCCTTTCGAGCAAACTGCTCTTGAAACTTTCCATAGTGTGCTGTCAAAACTTTCCACAAACACATATTTGATGGTAATACCAAGCAGTCTAAGAACTGCAAACACAACTGAGAACTTATTGTTATACCCTCCAGAGTTATTGTCATGGTTCTCTCTCCTTATTGGTATGATCTCTTTAAAGGTCCTTGAAAATAAAGAAGAAAGATGGATCATATTAGACAGAAATGCTACACTAGCAAACCTGAACGACAACCATTTAGCTCACAGGATGCCGTGTTCGACTCTGCATGTGTTTGATCCTTCTGGCAGGCATTGTCTCTATGTCTGTGTTCCTGCAAGGCCAACCTTGTCATGTGTAATCGTGTCCTTCTGCCTGCATGCATGTGACATGCGGGTACTCTTGGCACATTAGTAGATAACTATCAACTAATCAGTTTACTTTTGGGACTGTGTTAAAATGTAAATTACATTAATGCTCAAATTATGCATCAAACTACGCAGATAGGCCAGACCAGAGGCCGCATAATGCTAGGATCATTCAGTTAGTGCCTTGTACATTCAGTGTTAATGCACTATGATTTCCCATGCTCTGGTTCAAATCAAGTGTTATATTCAGCCAAAGAGTGTCTGGGAAACCGGAGGAGCTTTGTATGAAGTGAAGGAGAGACCCCTTTGTAAACTTCCATTACAAGGCATTGAGATGATAGATAATAGCTGTTTTTTTTTTTTATTATTTCTTTTGTCTTATTCAGTTTCAAGAATGCCCTGCTCCATGTGTATTTTATCAGTTTATTCTCTCTTGGTTCAAAATATATAGACATTTATTTACATGAAATCTCTATTAAGAGCTTTCAGGGACATTAAAAACATGATTTATCTGAACTTATCCACTTCATTTCAAAATTACACCCTGAAGAGACAGGTCTGTTGCATAGCCTTGGCCTGGAGGAACTTGCTGCCCATGACTAACAAACACAGGTCTACCACTAATTGATTGTCTTGTGTTTTATTTATGGTGCAGTAGTAATTAGTGGACAGCATAATGTAAGCCATTCATTAGCACCTGGCTACCACTATGGATTTCACTTCCTTGTCTCAGATGCACACATCATTAGGGAGAAACAAAGACTGGAATTTATTAGCATGGCTTCTTATAAGTATTCTTAAAGTCAGTGTGCCTTTAAGGAAGAACACAGGCCTGTAAAACTTTTGTCAGCATTTGCTCACTGATTCCATTTGCTGCAGAATATGTTAAGGAAGAGCAGTATAAATTTAATTTTAATTGTTTTGTACACACGCCAGTGAAAAGGAACTGATTGGATACAGTTCAGAGACAGTATATTAATACGTTATTTTCATATGTTAATTGGTTTGCATAATCTCTTCCTTTGCTTGGTTTGGAAGTACCTGGCATTGAGAAGGGGACTGAAGAGAATAGAAGACTCCAATTTACATAAAACCAGCTCCTCTGAACATTAAATAATAATGCATCTGCAAGCTGAAGGTGTGTTCAGTTAGCAGAAAGCACATTTTTATAATTTATAGTCCAGCTGTTTCAGTGCTTTTGAATCCATTTTCCTCCCTGCCTGCTTTTAATGAAATCTTGTTACTGGAGAATTGACTGGAGTGAATTGAGATTTTAATCCCATTGACGTTCTACCATGGAAATACACACTGGTGGGAACTTTTAATGGTGGGCCCTGTAATCAGAAGACACTTGTATTCAGCTCCCTACAATAATGAATCTCATCAAATGTTAAAGCCTGGACCGCGTGCAAGGGGCTCAAATTTCAAGGTTTTTGACCATCCCATTTGAGAAATTCCTCAGGGAGTGTGTGATTACTCAAGTTTAGCAGTTTATTGCCTCATCTTTCAATAGCCACTGAAGCACAAAATTCTCATCTAGGTTGCTCTTTTTTTCTTCACTTGAAGAACAGGCCAATATAGACTGCAGAACAGCTGCTCAGATCCCGAGGAACTGCTGTTGGCACCGCAATGTTATTAGCTGCCACCATCATTGTCCACTCACTGTGTCATTTGAAGAATGAAAACTAAATCCCATGACAAAAATCACTGGTGGGTTTTTAATTGTGGACATTGCATTGTACACAGCCCTGTTTGTACCTCTGACTGCAGTTGTACTCCACACAGCACATGTGAAGAGGTTTGATTTGCGCATCTAACATGTTATAAGGAGGCAAACCATTAAATAACAAAACAACATGCAAGTAAGAGAATATCAAAGACATGAAAAAAAATCTAATGATAAAGTAGGATGCTACACATGAATGTGCAGTTTATGGACTTAAAGTTTTGGCAGGCTTTTTCCAGAAAAGGAAAAAAATAAATAGCCAAACAAATAAATACATAAAACAACATTTGAAAATACAGCCCTACTCCTGCATCTCTTCCCCATCTGCTCTCTGTTCTACCCCTCCCACTAGAGGGGGACAGGCAGGTGCACGTGATTCATACAAGCACACAACACAAATAGTTTAACAGTTGACAGCTGCTCTTACATACGCATACAACTTCCTCTCCAGGTACAACATAAGTAATATTAAATAGTACACAGGGGTGCCCGACCTGTTTGAAGTCCGCCACAAAAGTAATGACCATCTCCCTACTTGAATNCACCTGTCTGAAGTCCGCCACAAAAGTAATGACCATCTCCCTACTTGAATTTGAGGAATATTGCATCTCTCTTTCTGTCTGCCACCTGTATATCTGAAAGAAATCCTAGGGCGATGAGCAGAACCAGGCCGCGGAGACAGCTCAGTATTTGACCTGAAGCCACAGTGATGCATAAAAGTCTATTGCATCACTTTTACTTCTGGGAGTTGAGTTCACTTTCACTGAATGTCTTTTGCTCTGGTGTGTTCAGTTTCCCTTCCACTACAACCAATAGTCAGTTGATCGCATATTATTTTTCATTCTGCTCTCTGTTGGTATTCCTGGGTTTTTTCTCTCCTTCTGCACCCTTCACTTCCTATTCATTTGTATCTCACTGCTTGTCTGGCCTTCAAACTTTCTCTTTTCTCTGTGTTGTGGAAGACGCAGGTCATGTAGAAATAGCATGTCAAATAGCTGGTAGGCCATCCAATCATTTCATGTGAACCAAAAGAAATGGTTGGATGAGTTTATTACTGGCCTGTGACAACCACAGATGTTGATTTTTCTCCTTTTGGCAGAGGTTTTCATTTATTGATTAGTATCAAGATATAAGGAGAATTTCAACAAATATAACAAAAATGCTTCTATAATAAATTGCCTACCCTAGCTTTAATCACATTTAATCTCTAATATTGCAACATTATAATAATGACTGCAGAATACAAAGTTGCTACCATGTGTTTACCCATTATTTTCAGTCATTATGACACCATGCAAGGACAAAGCCTCATCCAACATCTTAATGAGGCTCATTGTTTGTGTGTGGTATGGGGCTTCACCATATTAATTGATTTTAAAAACATTGCTCACTGGCTGAGATTAAATATCAACAGGGTCATCACCATAATCTTGGGGACCTACAGGCTAATTATTGCTAAAGGATAAATTGCATTTTGTTGTATATGTTACGTTCTTGTACAGAAGCTGTTGTTTTTGTCTGTTTCCTTTGAACCTCATTGCCGAAGTAGACTCCAGCAGGTCATATGGGTGGACTGATGTGATACTGTTTTAAATTTGAATGACTAAATGTGACCTTTGAGATTAGAGAAGGAGTTGCTTCTCAGGGGGCTGAAGACAGTCCCTGCTGCTATGAAGCTCACGTCCCTTTGATCCCTCTGTAATGAGACTAACACCAGGCATTTTGGTCACTGAACACATTGACACACTGCTGGAGATCCAACAGCTCTACTACAGCATGTGTCTGTGCATATGTGTGTCCTCAGGTACACACATATGCAATATATGCAATATATCCACAGAAATTTATTATGTGGGTATAACACATTGCTTCATGCAGTAGGCTGGCCTTTTCATACTATAACAATGATGTATGCAAATGCAAACAGTTTGTTGTGCCAATTACCATTCCTCATAGGGAAAAACCATTCATGAACAGTAATAACAAGACATCATATTCCCTAAACAAGTACAATGATATTACAAAAAATGTTGCTCATTTATGATAAGCAGCCCAAAGTTTCAGTTGATGTGATGCCACATATTCAAGTCCAAGGCCTCTCTCACCTGGACATGACTCTGTGGAAATCTAGTTCTCTGAGACATCTTCAGAGATCCACTGAAGATCAATCATGACTGGGTCTGTCCCCACGAGACCCTTAGTAACAGCCACTGATTGCTTTCTGCTGTGCAGGCTGTTAAGTGGAGTCTGGCAATGGGCTCCTGGACAACACTTAACAATCAATCAGAGGGCACAAGCACTTCTCATTGGATGCTGGTTCTTCCCCTGCATTACACACAAACAATAATTCAGGTGGACACAAGTGACACTTAAGAATCACTGCCAGAGTATGTCCCATGATTCAGCTGGAGAGGGATACACTGGACTGTAGACAGAAACTTGAGTTAGGATTTACATAAACTGTAAATGATTGAGGACTCTGGTGCATTTTGACCTACTGTCATACAGACAGTAATGTAAAGATATGACATCATGTTGTATTTCTTTAGTGTTTCTTTTTGAATTTATCAAAGATTGCAATTTGTTTGAGAATGGAACAAGACATTATTTCTCACTAATATTTCATCATTATAGCTTCTTTCAGAGAGTGCTCTCCTAATTTTTCTAAAAACATTTGATTCTGAAAAAACCTGTAAAAAGTAGCTACGGCACTTTGTCAGGATAGCCGTTTACCAAAGATAAAATACACAGAAATTAGGAAACGCAGTATACATATCTTGAAAGTAATACCAGGGTTGTTTAGTGCTTTGTGCCTCACCAGTGTAACCAGATATGCATTAGAAGGTTTGCCTATTGATTAAGGATTCAATTGACTTAATGAACCTTCAACCCTCCATCAGATGACTAGCCAATATATGTTCTAATCTCTAAAACGGATGTCTGGCCTTGGTTCCTTTTAAATGAATTGATCTACTCAGCTCTCCCCAGATGGGGAAATGGGCAAGTATTGATATGATTCTTGACTCAGTGATGGATGTCTGTGATGGTAAAACACGAGCTACATGGGCCAGTATGCTGCAGGGTATGAAGAAATTCAGCTTTACTGGAGCTCTTCTAAGACAAAGCAATATCATTTGTGTCACAGCCAATACAACTCACCTGTTTGTTGCCATGTTTTTCTAAAGGGAAATAAAGCTCTAAAGTACCTCTTCACATTTGGTCTTAAACTTTTTTGAATGTTTTCATGTCAAGAATAATTATCTATATCTGTCCATATGTTTGAAAGATTATTCAAGATGGTTGCTTTTATTTTTCATTGATTTTTAAATCAATTTTCATTCCACTTTCAGCTGCATGTTATATTTGTAGACTTTTTTTTTTCTTTAGCAACAAAGGCCCATTTTAAGTGAAAGTCACTTGAAGGCTAAAATCCATCTGTGCAGAGGAGTAAAGCAATCACAGCAAGCTTCATAAGAGCATCACAATGGTTAAGTGTGATGTGCAGACTGAATGGCAAATATTTATTGAAGTCAGATTTCACTCAAGGAAGACAGAGATGTCTGTATCCCTTCAGCCCTCTGTGGTTTCACTGCTGAGAGAAATACATAGGCCGGATGTTTTGGCAGAGGTTAGAACTAACTGTACATTTCCCACCACAAAAAAAACATTGTTAAATCTCTCTAGTATAATAAGCACGAGTGCCATGCGTAATCACCAGTATGTCAACTAGCTGCATTATGATCCTCAGTACTGGTGAGCTTAAGATGGCATCAAATAATTTTGTCTGTCTTCTCTCTGAAAGCTCCACAGCTCACAATGTTTGAAGTCCCCACGCTTCATTTCAATAGCAGAACGGCATTTTGAGAAAACCGAAACAACCTATTTCTCCTTCTGATCTTTCTTCACGGCTGTCAAAAACATTCAGCTTTTCTTTGACATAAATTAATGAGTGAGCTGTGTAGGTCAAAGGGCCTGATAATTTGAGCTCTTATTTTATAAAGTCATTTCTTGTCAATAACTGCTGCAATGAAGGCAGAACTGATATATCACAAACATATTTTCAAAGATTTGAAGATTGAATTATAAATGTCACCCAAGAAGAAAATAATTAAAAAGAGGAAATTGTTTCAGTGGAACACTTGAATTCTGAAATGAGTCATCAAATTATGTAAACATTTAATTATAGGCCAATTTTCCAATATTGTTCCTTGTCTGTCTTTGTTACTGACCCCCATTCTCCCCTCATCACTGGAGCAATTGAAGAGTTCAGGTATAAAACATATAATTAACCAAAAACCGAACAAGGTAATTATCTAGCATATCTCACTCTGCCTTTGTACTGATGCACACTTGACTGAGATCACAAAGAAATGATACATTAAGGTAATGTTGCAACATGGTAACATACCAATACACTGACTAGTAATTATGTAACACTTATGAAGGTTCTAAGCATGATGCTATAATCCTAGGTGGATCCAATGCCTGCTGCAGGGCTTCACATTCTGGTATTCTCGGGTATTTGGATCTACAAACATCTGCAATTATATAACTATAGCTGGCATTTGCACTTTGTGTGTGCCACTTTAAATTTTGATATCAGTGCTCACTGATTCTGTGATAAATCCTTAAGCCAGTCACTGATTCTTCCAGCTTCATTAAATTTACAGTTAACTAGATAGACACTGTATTTAAAAGAATGGAAAGAAGTAGATAAAATAAGACAAAAACACACATGCAAAAGTAAAGTTTTAACAAAAAGAAATGTTGTTCGCTTGTTTGTTCACTTCAAGTGTCTTCCTGTCTACTCACTGTAGATTTGTCCAATCAGTGTATTTTTATAAAGCCATAGTAACTCACACACAGAAGAGAGCATGAGGATGTGCACATTTAGCTCCATGATGTGACACCAGCATGATACAAGATGAACACAAACAAGTGACTGAGGTACCTTTTCATTCCTGTTGTCACAGAAAATAAAATCCACTTTCCACACTGCAACACAGGGAATTCTATCAACAAAACTAACATTGCAAGTCATTGCTGTATCCCATAGCGTAAGGACTAGGAGGTTTAAGGAACATTACTAATACATGGTCTTAGAAATAATATAGAAAAACAGGGGGCATCCCAGCAGCTCCTCAACCACGACTCAGATTTGTTGATAATAATGTGAATGCTTCAAATATTTGTGAGGAACTGTGTATACTCCTGCCACTGCAAACATTTTGACATTACGACATTGACTAATCCACTGATGAATCACAGTATGTAAGCAAAGGTGTTTCATACTGAATCAAAACACAAAATTGTGTTGAACTCAGCAGGTTCCATGTGTTATACACTTTGGTTTCAGGGATGTCAAATATGTTGGCATCAACAGTTTGATGCTTTTTCATCAGGGGACTCACTCCCTGATAAAGTTCCTGCTTTATCGCTTCAGACTGATTTAGAAATTATTAATCACAACATATCACTTTTTTTTGTTACATCAAAATAACATTTTGGACAATTCTAGTGAGGTTTCAGGGTCCTCCACAGCACAGAGTCAGCTCAGCTAAAGGTAGCAAATGAATTACGGTTGTCTTTAGACTCTGGAAATCATGCCATTTAATCTTTCTGCTGCTTTCAAGACAGTCCACCATTGCATACCTTACAACCATCTCAAACATGTAATACTGAATCCAGGAAAAGTTTATGAAGAATATTCGTATCTACAACATGGATCAATTGTAATCAATGATTCTCATCCTCTTCCACTGTCATCCCCTGTGGTGTACCCCAAGGCTCCATCCTTATCACTATTTCCCTTTCAATATACATGCATCCACTGCTTGAAAAAAACACAGTATCCTTGATAACATGCAGTGTTACTTCCCACTGAAATTAAGTGAAATGTATATTCTAGTTATATTCTAGTTTTTAACTCAACCAAATAGTCATAATAGCTCTTTCACAGTAAATCCATAGCAAAAATAAAATATTACCTCTCCTTTGTAATTATGGAGATAGTCTTACCTGCTCATCTATGTCACCATCCTAACATTAAACCAAGAGAGCATGTGCGTATTTTGACCTTTAAAACGGCCCTTAAGGCCAGGAGAGTGGATACATCATTTTGTAGTATTCAGTACTTTTTTGGCCATTTTCCACTATTTATAGGCCAATCAAATGCATCATGATTCATTACAACAGATATCTTCAGGGGGTCCGCAGAGGTACTGCAAGGGGGGAGCGAAAGTTTTGGTTGATAGACATTTTTTTAATATTCCCCACTGCAATTTTCCCACAAATTTAAATGTCTTTAAATACACATTAACATGAATCCAACTAGCGCTGGGCAATAATTGGAAACAAGCAGTCCATTACTGTCAGACAACACCGATGTCTCACACAGCACTCAGCTGAACACAATATCAATGTGACACAAATTCAGTAGAGAAGAAACCGGATAGCTCTTAAAGCTTAGTTCTATGAAAATCTCATAGTTCAGGATGGTGACGCATTTCTTCTCTACTGAATTCACATTACATTGATATTATGTTCAGTGATGGACTTTTATTATGACAATTGTTTAAAGATGGCGGCGACAGGAAGTTAAGATGCTGTCTTGAGAAACAAGTTTCATTAAACTCTTTGTCCACCAACAATGTTCACTATGCTGGAGGCAATGTGTAGAGACCCTGATAATACTTTGTAGGAAGTGTCCTGTGATGTGGAACCTTCTAGGTGTTTTTGAAATAGCGTTTTGAATGTGCAGTGCTCAGCTAGAGAAAACCAACCAGGCTAAAAACAGTAAACATGGTAAAGCTTTGTAGTCCAGCAACCAACATAATTTTCTCTTGCCACCAACGTTGCAGCCNCGGTAAAGCTTTGTAGTCCAGCAATCAACATAATTTTCTCTTGCCACCAACGTTGCAGCCACAACCTCCCGGGTAAGAGTCATGCACGCTGACCATTCGACCAAAGGGATATCCCTGTGGCCAAGTTGCCAGGGTGCATGATCAACTTGGAGGCATGGTGACAGGATCGTAAACTGTCACATCTCTCCCCCTCTTTTCACAAGCACGTCCTNGGTGACAGGATCATAAACTGTCACATCTCTCCCCCTCTTTTCACAAGCACGTCCTCATGCTCCACGCAGGCTGCCACACATTAGGAATCCATGGAACCATCCCTAGTGCTATATGGATCCTGTCAATAACGTCAGAATGTGGAAATATGACTCAGGAGGGCCGGGGCGGGGTTTGAACCCACAACCTCCCAGGTGACCAAGAGTCATGTGCGCTGACCATTTGACCAAAGGGATATCCCTGTGGCTAAGTAGCCAAGGCGCCTGATCACTCGGAGGCATAGCGACAGGACCGTCAACTGTCACACTGACATACAGCCTACATAGATCTGTGCGTGTAACAATTTAAGGGGTTAATGTGTGAGTCAGTCTTCCTGTAGTGACTTGTTGAGAATATTTTTTGTTGAGACATGAAAAGTTGTTGCTAATTTGTAAGGGAGCATCTTAGAGTGGCTTTGAATGCATTCATTTGACTTTCTATGTGTTAAATCTTATTTAGTTGCCTTTACTGAGCCTTGCACTAGACAGACACACACACACACACACACACACACACACACACACACACACACAGCAGATGAATTGATCATTTTTGTTTAAAGAAATTATGCTGATACTTTTATAATAGATAGATAGACAGCTGAACTGATTACATATCAGACTATTAGTGACGACATTTAGTTTTGATTATACATCACTTTAACAGCACTAAACAGGATAAAGTTTCTTATGTTTGAATATTATTAGTTATGTTACACACAAAGCACAAATAGGATAGATAAAGGTGAAGACCAGTGTGGGAGTACATTTCATTCCTGCCCCTCCACCTGAAGGGAGGGAAAGCAGGGAGTAGCGCACTGTCTTGTCTGATTGGAGTGGATGTGTGCCAAGAGGCTGGGAC
>JANJYP010065511.1:0-11798 GCA_024605115.1 Rastrelliger brachysoma
AAAAAAAAAACAACACAAAAATAAAGATACTAAGTGGTGATGACCAGAACATCAACCCAGTAGAGCTTTACAACGTTTGTCCAGTTTATACTGTGATTTCAACATGTGCATTACTCCCGCTGAGTCATTACCAGGTCTGGTTAATATGATGCTTGGGTAGATTAAAGTGTAAGTGGGGACATTTTCTATTAAAAGCTTTCTATTATGTCTGCTTTTACATGGTGACAGCCACCGGCCCAGAGTCTGTTTGTGCTGCATTTACTGTCGTCCCCCTGTCGCTCTGCCTTTACTGCCTGTGGTGCGAGCGGGGGTGTTTATGAGTTTATAAAGGCACATGACGCATCATCATGCTTTTATAAATTCAGACAGGGAAACTCAACCCACACGCCCTTCTCTCTTGCTCCCCACCGTCAACCCCCCCATGAACCCCCTCCTCGTTTCCTAACCATCCCAGCACACTCATTTAACCTTGTTAAACCCTCTAAACTAGGCCGCTCAAGGGCTGTTACATGCCACAGTAATCTCTAACAGGGGATTCATTTCTGTCACCATGAAAGGAGAAAACGGTTTACATCAGCCGTATATAATTTACAGACACCAAGCTTGAGATCTTTTAGAGGAGGAGGAGGAATGGCTATTGGTGCGATGTTACTTGAAAATGTACCCTTGGGGGACGAAAATACAGACAAGAGGAACCGCGATTTGTGCTCGGAGGATAAAAAAATAAATAAATAAAACACCTACTGTGGCCTTTTGTGGTCTGACAGGCCAATACAGAGGTGAAGGGTTTAAGGCTGTAAGAGCACAGGAGAGCTAGTGGTGGAGGCATAAAAGACAGGTCCATGTCTTCGGTGTTAAGCAGCAGCTGGACGGGTGCACAGCCACCATAATGAACCCTACTAAAGGTGAGCAGGAGCCAGGTGGCCAGCCTTTCAGGGGTGGACAAAAGGCAATCAGCCCTGTGCCCTTTGTTTGTGCGTGTGCGAGTGTGTGTATATATGTGTGTATGATGCACACACTCCTGTACAAGTGAAAAGGGGATCAGTGAGAGAATGGAATTGTGTATGGCATTGAGAATTGCTTTCAGGGGAGCTGGAGTGTTCTGCTGTAGATGGACTAGTATTATAGTCTCTGCAGACATCTATTGGAAAATCCCTTCAGAATTCGTTGTGGTTAGAATAAAGTTTCGGTGTCGAGCATAAGACCGTTCAATAATTCTGTTCTGTAAATTGATAGTTTTGAGTGTACTGCACCTCATGGTGTCATGGGCTTCTGAAATTGTTTTTCGTTGAGCTATAGGTTTCCAATCCTGCAGTTAATGATACTTGTATTTCATTCTTCCAACTCACAGCCATCTATACTCTTGAGTTTGGAAACTGTGCTCACGAGTGCACCTGTTTGAATGAATAATGGCGGACGCAATATTGTGCTGTTAAGGAGCGTCATATGGGGAAAGAAATGGTGATTGTTTCCTTCCTAGAGATGTTCTCCTCAGCCACAGCATGGGGCCCACTCCATAGATAAACCACCAGATGTTTCAGCGCTGTGTATTCGGCTATGAATCTCCTTAACTGCAGCTCAACCCCCTGAATGACAAAACGACTATATGGTCAAATCACTGTTTGTGACAGCACCCTACAATTTTTGCTCTGCTAACAACCACTGTTGATGGTTTTCCTTTACTCACCCATCCCGTCCCCCTCCCCTAACCGCCCCCACACCCTTCAATCCCTCGCATCGCCACTCACATTTTCTTCCTGGGTCCGGCTCCTGTGGCACGTGGCTATATTTCAAACCGTACTGTTTGTTGGTGTGCTAATGCGTTTCGTATCAGTGGCTAATTAAAACGGCAAGATCGCTTTGGTAAAACATCTGTTCCGCTCTTAATAAGCACGGCTGTCTTGAAGCGATTGCGTTAAGTGTCATTAAGTGCTGATCAAACGATGCTGCCCGGTCAATGGTGGTAAATGTTGCTGAATGCTGAGTTGTGCATGCCCTGAATTCAGATAGCGCTCCATACCCAAAAATACAATTGTGTCTTCCCTCCTTTTTTATTTCTTATCTGTGTCTTTTGGTATAATATGTAGAATTGTGTGGCCTTTAGCAAAGTGGACATGGTAGAAATGGAATCTCATATTTAAAGCATACTCTAATTATTACATTAGAATGACCCCCTTTATATCTACATAGGGAGCAGGCCCCTTTATATGGAGTCCACCATGTTGCACTGCCATGTTTCTACAGTAACCCAACACGGACAAACTAGACACTGGCTCTAGATAGAGTTTTTCATATTCACTGGAGGTTCTTCTAAACGCTTGAGAAGGGGAGGGTAAGAGGAGAGGTTATTTCCAATCTACGCAATTGTCATTTAACTATGTTCACTTTGTAAGCATTCAACGTAATTTGGTTTAGTTCATGCTCATTTTCGAGGTGTCTGTCAACATCTGGGGAGGAATTACCATCTGGACTAACGAGGCTCATTTACAGTTTTTATCTTGAACAATGGCCACCATTCTTGACCAAAAACAAAACGCAACAAAACAACAAAAAAAGGTGAATTAGTATTGAAAATGATCCACAAGCTTGACTTTTGTGTTGTTATTTTTTTGTTTGTTTTTTGTTCGGGATGTGAATAGTTCAATTAGGTATGCAAATTAAACCCTAAAATGGAATCTTCTTTCTTTGTTTTCACTGTTTTGCATTGACTTACCTGTATCATGTGTATCTGTAAATTGAATAACAAGTCCTTCCCTATCTGGGGCAGCCATTTACATACAGACAAAAAGAAGTCAGGGTAAAGGGAGAAAGAACTGAAAGAAGGGATGTGGGGGAGGAAACAGACAAATATTCATTTGAAAGCCTGAGAGCAGGAAGAAAAGAACCTCAAAAGGGAAGTGAATTTTAAGTGTAGTGCAGGATACTCCAGGGAGATAATGTGGTTCATAATTAGGTCAGACAAGGATCCCATGACATCTGATTGACCTTAATGGTGGATGTGGTAAGATAATGCAGCTGCTGTTTAAACTCGACTGGTATACATGCTGATCTTTATAATAAATGTAATTTAGCAGATACCCGAGCCATTTGTTTATATAATGTGACACATGATAAAAGGATATGTACAAAGAAAGCTGTGTCAGGGTTAGACTCTATGAAATATGTTGCCATTGCAATGGTCTTTTGATTTAAAACACAATGTATTTGCCTGGCCAGGACTGGCTCTGAAGCTTTTGTCATTCTTAAGAGTCTTTCAACTTTCTTTGCTCTTTTTTTTCCTCTACCACCACCCTACATGAATCACTCCACTCTGAATTACAGTATTTCTGTTTTATAGTCTGTCTGCACATTTCTCTATGCAAGTTCGCTGTCGTTTGTCCTAATATAATGTCTAAAAGGCAGCATTCCAAGTCCTATTGTGTGAAGCATCGGTGTGCATTGCTGAACTAATGGCTTTTAAGATGTCAAAGGGAAATGTAGCACATAGAAAAAGAAAACTCCTTGCCCTGTGTGGGTTTTCAGCTAAAATTGGTTCCTGTGCACTGTGCACTCGGACAGCTGCCATCCATTCAGCAAGAGACCTCTCTCTCTCAAAGAATGGTTAACGGTGGTGTGCAGCGATGACAATTCAAGTGGATGCATATTAAATCTGTTAATGTTCACACCGCCTTGTGAACCTAAAAAGCATGGTACACATACACACAGAAAAAAAAAAGTTCTCATATCCAGTTGACTATTTTTTTTTGTTTTTCTTTTTTCAGTATGCATCTCTACATTTTACACTTGTCTGTGACACTCTCAGGTGTGTAAATAGTGAGTCGTCACCCATGAAAATGCGGGATCCGATCCCATTATTTTCAACCCCGGCTTGTACAAACAGTGTCCAGTCTGCACTCAGGTACACAAAGAAATCTCACATCCACCACAGTATACATGCAAAGCCATCAGCTTATGCAATGCTTCTTTGCCCTGGCAATCTTTTTACCTGGCAAATAAAGGGTTGTGTGAGTTTTATCAGCACTGCAATGCTCCCTCTGAAGGCTTCCTCTCAGGAAATGGAGGAGGATGTGAGGGGTTGTGCACCGTCAGTTATCAGATATACAGTAGTTGCTCTGGGATATTACTCGCTGATAGATTCTGAATAAGACATCTGCCAAAATGCCTGGAGAGTCACTTCTCGCATAGGTACTTCACAGGAGAGCAGACACTATTTGATTCCAAGATTGAAAATGCTAGAAGTTGCAATTGTTCCGGTTCTTATCGGTTGCAACATAGTGGAATCAGCCAGTCTATAGTCAAACCCCCCCCACTTTCCCCTCCCCTAATTTACCAAGCAGTACGGGTTAAGAGGATATGGAACCAACAGAAGAGGACGACTCCACTATATCTACAACACTTGCACCGACACATCTGACAGGTGCTAAAATGAGACATAAGGGCCTGTAAAACCCAAACATGGAGAGCAAAGGAGCTGAGAAGGTGCAGATTCAGAGAGAGAAAACACAGACAGAGACGTGGCTGTCTCAGGCCATAACCCCAACAGCATTACCATATACCATTTGTCTTTGTGGATGTGACATTCCTTAATTATTTCCAGGAGAGGCTGAATGATTTGTATTGCAGTCGATGAGCTACGGGCCTTTTCTTCGTCTAGTGTTAATGATTTAACTAAGTGCCTCTCATGTGCTTTATCTGAATATGAATCCTGTTAACCATATTTTTTAAGCCCAGCATATTCTCACTGATAGCTACAGTGTATGATTCTCTCTTTAATTACTGTTATCATTAGAGTATAAGGTAATTGTATCACTACCGTTTATGTTGCTAAAATTGGCTTTATCATATGCTCCAATGGCTTTACCGTTTCAAGAGATGTCCTTCAGAAGACAATATGCTAATGAAATCCTTTTTGAAAATCAACCTGCAGGCTTTGATGCTCCGCTTCTCGCTCCATTTTTGTGTTCTTTGCTTTGTTTGTTTGCCTTGTACATTGGTGAAATCTTTCCCGGAGCCCTTTTTTTCCCACTCTCTTTCCTCTCTTCTATTTCCCAAGACACTGCAGCTGTAAATAGATCTACCTTTCCCCATAGCAAAGTCCTTTTTTCTGCATATGTTTTCCCTCTCTGATCAAGCCTTTCATCCTTCACTATCTTAACTCTTTCTTCCTAACTTGAGACTAAACTGAGGGGACAGTTTGATTTAAGGTGTCACATTAATAACAGTTCCCTTCTAGCGCCTCGGTGTTACCATTCGGTCTGGTTCCATTTATATTTCTGCATCATTAAGTGGTGAAGCCTGCTATATATATATATTTTAGTCAATTGTGCATTCCCTTGAATTTCATTAGAAAGCAACAGAAACCCAAAAAATATGTTAAAATATTAAAGAAAAAAAGTGTACGTGTCAAATTCAAATGTATGAAAGTAGCGTGTTCAGACAAGCATTAGCACACCCTGCCATAATTAACACCTTACTAAGCTGACAGTATTACCTATCTATTCATAACATTTAAATCTTCCTGCCATATGACAGCAAACAATGTAGGAGTGGTTTCCAAAATCCCCGGTAATCCATCTTCTCAGTGATTACCACAAGAACTGGCTGTTAACTGCTTGTGACAGCCAACATGAAATACTGAGACAGATGTCATAAGTTATTGTCGTTGGCAGTCAAGAGGCATTATGCAACTTTAATGATGACTTTCATCAAGCTTCACAAAGCCCCCGTCGACTCCAAACGAGGGTGCTGTGCATCGCACTAGCAATGTCTCTTCTAGCCAAAACACACAATCTGAGACTGTAAGCTGCAACGAGAAGAGCATCGCTACCAAAAGGCTTACTGGAGCATGGCCTAGAGCCACCTTGAACTATGCCACTGCTCCTCAAATAACTCAAATGGAGGTCATTCTGCAGAGTGAAGTTACTGTAAGCACAATGAATGTACTCAGTCTGCAGCAATGGCCTGAGGAGTCCGGGAGCATAAATGAGGCCTGGGATATTATATTTCAATCTCTCCCTCTTCCTCCTCTCTTTGTCTTTTTTTTTTGTGCACACATGCACAACATGCTCTCTGTCTCTCCCATTCTCATTCACTCTCTTCTTGGTTTGGCTCCCAGAACAATATACAGTGATGGTGGCAGAAGTCCACAGATTGCAACTCCTAGTCTCATCCCTCAGCTCGTTAATGTCGAGACAAGCAAAGTTCCTGGTGCAGCTTTGCTACCCCTTACTATCCCCCACCCCACCCCACCCCCATCTCGCCCCACAACCAACATGTGCCTCACTCTTTGCTCAGTTGCCAATTTTCAACTCCATTTCCCACACCCAAAAATCCCTCTGCAGGTCCAGTATGTTCCACTGTCTCACATTGCCCTGACTTAGCCCCGGCCCATTATACGCAGCATCCCACACATCTACAAATGTTTCCTATTTGTTTTTGCACATGGTTTCTGACCGACCACAGAGACATAATCCTCTGCCCAGCTCATCAGGTCTCTAATAATTGTAGTTACCCATGATAGAGCACCTAGAGGGGCAAAAAACGATGGTGGTTCAGCGTGGGTAGGAGGAGTATGATGATGGTGGTGGGGGGAGGGAATTCACTTGGACAATGATCTGCCTTCTGAACTTTGTGTAAAAAAAAAAAAAAAATCATTTGCCAAAGACCACCAAAGTGTAATGTGCAGCTCTAATGAATGGGAATAGTAAATGAGGGACTGGCATACACAAACACAGGCTGTCTGAATAATTCCATTAGAAAACAGTCAATGTTCATTTGGGCCGTAATTAGGCCCCCTCTCCCAGAGACATGCTGGCCTGATTGATAGTCAAATTGCAGGAGATTGTGTTTACTTTTTCATCCTATCTAGTTAGGAATTCTTCCTACATCTCATGTCTCATGTTCTCTATTTCATCCCTCCTCCAGTGCCCCCCTCCTGCACCCTCCTCACCCCCAGCCCCAGCCCCATTCCATTTCATGAATAAAGCAACAAAATGGCCGGAGGTTGATTCTTGGAAACAGGAAACACAATTATTGTAAACTCCAGGTACATCTCTCCAAAGGGAGGATAATGGGGGGCGGGGGTGGGGGCAATAGCAGATGCATTTCATCACAATGTGTTTGTGTGGTTGCTTTTATACCGACATTATAAATATCGTATGTCTGTCAGTGCATATTGTAGTGTAGCATTCATTCCTTTGGCTCACTTGTTCCTTTCAAAACATTTAAATATTCCATTTCATTTTCTAGTGTGAAGCATTTTCAGCAAAATCCCTGAAGTGTTTGAGTTACCTCTTTCAATTGTGCTTTAGTGAAAAATGTTTGCCTTTTTTGTGGCACATGGCAGTATGTTTTATCTTTAAGAGAAAAGGTATGGCATCATCATGGTATCGTTACGTTCCTTGAAATCTTTAGCCTCTGGGCAGTACACTGTTCTTTGCAGAGAAGGTTTGTGCCCTCCAGTACAGTGTNCATTTACTGGCATGTTGGATGGCATGTGCTGTTCTCATAGCACAGCACATAACCACTTTTGTGAGTACCCTGTGCAGCCTTAAAATCCTGTTAGGTCCTGATTGTATCCGCTTGTAAAGTGAGTCAGTTGAAATCAAGTGATTGTAACAAGCTGCTGTTTGTCCGTTTTGTGAGGCATTGCTCGGATGCATTTTTCCGAAATTTTGTCTATCTCACTTTTTGAATGTTGCTTTCCCTTCGTTTTTCTCAGTTCCCTACCGTTAAAATAATAATAATAATAACAATATGACATCCTGTGCTTTTATTTGACTATCCTACCACTCAAAAGGTCTCGCGTGTTTTGGTAAGTGCTCACGACAGCAGTATTGTTTTATTTATTGTGGCGGAGGCAGGTTTGATGAAAAAAGCCTACATGCATGATCCAGTGGCAGCACACTCACCCTGGCAGCCGTGTGCGCAATACGAGTGTGCTGGCAGCGCCTGCAGTAATGACTTAATATCAGTCCTCCCACGGCGCAGCAGATGAGAGCACAGGTGTGCAGATTGTCCCCTGTCACATGGCACTGCAGGGCCCACACACGCCATTTTCCATTAGTTAACCCACCGTCAGGGCAATATTATACACACTGACATTAACATATATTGTGTCTATATACAAAAACGTATGTATATGTGCAAGACTACAGTAGCTCTTCCTGGCTGTTTGTCATATGAGGCATGTGCAGCACAGCCGATAAGTCATGAAATCATGTCTCAAAAATCTCACCATCAGGAGAAGGGCCTGCAAACTTCTGTAGCTTTCTTAATCTTTCCTTTGTCTAGCTTGTTTTCACTTTCTCCCTCCTTCTGTCTCTTCCTCTGTCTCTCTCGCACACCCACGCTCTTCCATGTGCCCACATAACCGCATTGTCTTGCACAAACACAGTAGGGGAGAGAAAAGAGGGGAATGGTGATGACTAGTGATGGGAATGCGCTTTGGCTTGAATCTCATCCGATGCCGCCCCAGCTGCCCCAAACAAGGCAGACAGACCCAGCTGTTATCATGGCAGCGCATGCATGCCTCTGTCAACAGGTCAGGGTGCTTCACTACATCCTGTTTTTTTTTTTTTGTTTGTTTGTTTTTTTCTGCACTAACTATAATCCAAGAAAAAAAAAAGAGAAAAAAACAAAACTACTTCTGTGCTTTAGGATCAAGCTAAATTTTTTATCTCTCTTCAGTTGATCTAACTATGATGTGATTTACTCAGTGCCATGCCTGAAAAATTTAAAATATCTTGC
Source organism: Rastrelliger brachysoma (assembly GCA_024605115.1). Taxonomy (NCBI): domain Eukaryota; kingdom Metazoa; phylum Chordata; class Actinopteri; order Scombriformes; family Scombridae; genus Rastrelliger; species Rastrelliger brachysoma. Next base: position 8,749 of record JANJYP010065511.1, read on the forward strand.
TTCTGAATAGAAAAATAGGAAAAAAAAAAAAATAGGAAAGCATATCAACCCATAATTCAGGATGTAAAGGACAAATGCAGTCTATCTTTTGCCCATTGTTCCTTTCATATTGCAATAGACATCCCACATCCCAGCAATTGCTTGTACAGTGTTATCACATCGGATAACATTGGATAGTCAAATTTATGGTATCAAATTTTAATAAATTGGGATTATCCTTTAACACATTCTACTTGACTCTACTGCTGCAGGGAGTGAGATAGTGTAGTTGAGGTTGCACTACCAGGGTACAGTTATTCACTGCATTCTCAACAGTATGCTTTTGTAAATTCCATCACCTACCATACTGTATAAGTTCAAATTGTTCAACACAACCCTAGCGAGCTCACCATACTTCCTGCCACAGAGTATAAACCACCAACCATTACGCTGTGTGACATATGACTGAAAAATAACAAGAGGAACAAAATAATACTGCATCATAACATAGATGTCATTTTTTTTTGTTATAAAGCAGTTTAGAGGAACCATCCTCGGGAAATAAATGTATGTACTACTCTATACATTTGCTCCTTGGAAGCAGCTACAGTATGTTGGTTTCAGCTGACAGTTGGAAGCAAACACATCAAGGCAGTTTAACTCGCTGCTGGACACCAAAACAGTTGCTGCGTTTGAAGACAGAAGCTGACTCTTGCAATGTGCTTCTGGCTTCACAGCTAGAAAAAAAAACAAAAACAAAAAGATATTTTGCCATAGAAGAGCTGGAGTAAAAATACATTGTACTCGAGTAAAAAGCAGTGGGAACTGTTTTACAAAGCATGGTTTATCACTTCTAGATAATGAGTAGGTGATTTAATTGTATCTCACAACAAAATAAAGAATGAAAAGTTATATATAAAGTAGCTCAAGATAATGAAATTAGCTTCATCACTCCAAAATATTTTCATCTAATACATGATACAACTTATAATATATTTTTCAGGAATATAAATGCTTCATTTCTTCATTTGTTTTAAAGTCGATGAGTGCGCGTAAAAAGAAAGAAAAGACGTGATTTGTCAGCGGTGCAGAACAAAATTAACTGTTATAAATGGTTTCACAAGGCCTATCAAAATCAATAAAATAAAATGAAAAAGTGCCAGTCTCATTCAGGTTGAAAATTGGTAATTAATTAAACAACCATTATAGCTATTTTCATAAAAAGGACGCATATATTCTGCTGCTCTGTCATTAACATAAACGGCAGGGGGCTAATAATACACGCTGAAGTCTTTGAATTAAACACTCATTCTCACAATATGTAATATAGTGTTGCCCTCTCTTTTGCTGTCTCCTTTCATGAATCTTCAATCAGAATTTTATCCCATTACTCCAAAAAAAAAAAAGAAAGTGAAGGTCAATGTGCTTTTTCCTGTAACTTAGGTTCATCGCCGCTCATAAACAGAGCAAGTACATGCTTGTTTGAGCTAACGATAGAAGCTAACTCTTTTATGGTTTGTTCTTCTTTGTGTGATTGCTTTTGGGTTTTTGTTGTTTGTTGTTTTGTGTGTGTGTGTGTGTGCCGACTGCTGAACTGAACGCTGATTTTATTAACTCTGGTGGTCATTCAATTCCAGTACATTACAATCACTGCATAGTGTTGTGTGTGTGTGTGTATAATCAGCAGTCATATTTTATGTCTAATTTTATTTTCTTTGAAAAAGCACATTAATTAGCTCATATTAGAGCAGGTTTCCAAATGAAGGATCTGACTGAAAAAAAATCACCACATTTGTACCAGTGTTTTTCAAACATCTGATATCAATTTGATTAACATTTTTACATGCTCAGTACAGTTCTTTATACATGCATGACTCATATCACTGCTAGCAGAGTTGAGTGGATATATGTGTGTGTAGAATTAGAGCCAAACTTGAAATATGGTAGATTGTGCATACTGTAGGTTTTATTATTATCCATAAATGATACTAAAAAGCAATAAAACTGAGGCACATTTTTGCTAAGAAATATAAAAAAAAAATCTCTATAATGTATGTCTACCCTGGGTTAAATTGTATTCAACATATTAGAGAAACAATGATCCAAAAAGTGAGCTGCAGTCGAACAAAAACAAGCTCATGACTACGTTCAGGGTTGCATTTCCAGTGAAGCAAATGTTGCTATGTGCACATAATTCCTAGAGGTATGGAATTCTTACAAGAGAGAAAGAATATGAAAGAGCTGAGCGTACGTGGAATCATCAAATATACATCAAGTGAGATCTTACAAAAGTGACAGCAGTCTATTCCCAGACATTGCTGTACATATACTGATTACATTCTAACATTTTTTTTTTTTTTTTTTTTTCAAATACAGCATATATTAATAACTACTATGAGATTCTGAACAGGCTTGACACATAAATAGGTTCAGTTAATTTCATACATAGATTTTCCTCTAAATAGTTAATGGTGCTATAACATAAATGAATTGACATTACAATGAAATGATGATAAGCATTATAAAGCTTATAATGTCTCCATGGAGGAATCCCATTTCATCCCATATTTATTACCATTTTCATTCTGTAGCTTTAGGCTATAAGTTATCTTTGAGTTTACATTGAGTTTAGATAATATCTATAGAAAAATTCATTGTTCATTGACAGTTTCTCTGGACCCAGTAGTTAGCGTTAGACTGTAGCTCGCAGCCTTAAATATCTTTTAAAAGGTAAATTCACTTTTTTTCATAAAAAATCCAAAACACATAGAATGCAAAGTGACATTAAAGTAGTTCAACCTCATCAATTTAACATCCTCTCAGATAGATTAGATGTATGGGCAAGGCCAGTGGATGTTTGGTCATGGTCCAGTGGTGATCTGCACACCCTCCAGCAAGGGTACTGGGCTATAGCTAATTTAGAAAAAAGTCAATTTGTCAGTTTCTTAGAGTTGAATCTCCTCAAGCCAGGGAGTTGGTTAAGAAACACTGTGTTTCCCAGCTTGCCCCTAGAAATATTTGAAATTACACTGTTTCACCAGAAAATCAACAGCATCAGAAAATGGGCTTAA
>JANJYP010065540.1:0-10790 GCA_024605115.1 Rastrelliger brachysoma
CTTTATATACAGTTATCTAGTTTACACTACTTTATATACAGATAGCTAGTTTAGTCCAGTGCTTCTCAACCTTGAGGCCCCTCCAAAGGGGCAGCAGATAAATGTGACATGATTCATGAGAGAGGAAAGAAGAAAAAACTAAGTTCATATACAAAAATGTGTTTTCAATTTTGGAGTTTTTGTCTAATCTTTTATTTTTGCTGAAATATTGGATTTGAACATTTACTGAAATGAAACCACGTGAGAAGTTTAGAGGGAGTCATCACTATTTGGTGGAGCTGTTAACAATTCACAGTCATCTACAATGTGACAAAGACTACACACTGCTTGTAAGATTTCAAAAGACAAAAAGGTTGGACACCTTTCATCTTTATGGTATCATCTTTAACAATGTGTTGTACTGTGTCAAATCTTCACCTGGAAAGTAACTAAAGCTGTCAAATATGTAAAATGTAGTGGATTGGAAAGTATAATATTTTTCCTCTGAAATGCAGTGGAGTGGAAGTGTAAAATAGCACCAAGCGGAAATGCTGGAGTAAAGCATGGTAATTTGACTGAATGTACTTTCTACCACTGTAAAATGGGATACTTTTACTATGAAAAAAAATGTATATATATAAAATTAAAACCACTTCTTTCTGCGACTGTCATGCTAGTTGTGGAAAAAAACAAACGGTTACAGAGCACACAGGTAATTCTGAAATATGTGGCCTACACAGCTACGGTTCAATAATTGTGACAATCAATTTCCTCGGTAAACTCCTGCTGCCATAACAGGGGTACGTTTGGGAATTTAAAGTCTGTATCACGCAACATGAAGAGCGAGTGGGCGGTTCGCTGTATCTTTATTAAAAAAGCACAACCTCCGCCCGCCGGGGCTGCTAAGATAATACTAAAAGTGCGAACCCCTCAACACCCAGGAAGTGACAGTCGTAGAGCGTAGATCCGAAGCAAAACAGAGACAGCGGAGGGTTGAGGAAGCAGAAAAGCAATTGTTTGCACTCGCTGAGCAGATATTGTGTATTTTTTTTAGACGCTAACGTTATAAAGTCAACGTTTCAAAGATGTCGACGGGTAGAAAAACACGGAGCACTTCGGTGTTTTTTGCTGCAGTCGTGCTGTTTGTTATCTTTGTCCAACAGGGGGAATGCCAAACAACTCCTTCACCACCAACGCGTAGGTTGAATTTTACTTTTTTAAACCAACACTGCAGTATTTATAGTGAACATAACTAACATGTAGTATACTAACAAGTGACTTTAATTGGTGTAAACTAGTGGGAAAGTGCTAATTAAAAAAATACGCCACAGTGACTGTGACCACAGCTGGTCGCTTGACCCACTAGCACCGCACTGCTACCGTGTGATTTTCCGCTGCTCACGGATAGATATGTTTCTGTTTCTGTCTATTTTCAGCCTGCTCTGCTTACAAAAACTGTGACACCTGTGTTCCACACGCCAAGGTAAGATTCCCATCAGCAGTTATTATGTACTTCTATACAATGATAAGGTCAGAGCTTTGCCTCAGTTTTAAACTTTTGTTAATAACATTTTATGGTCCCTCTTGTTTGCACATCAAGCGGACTACTTAACCTCCAAATCTGCTCTAATCGTGAGGGAATTTAGTAAAGCAGTAACCTCAAGGCATAGACTTATTACTGCAACAAAATGTCAACTTTTAGTACTTTCCGTCAGAAAACACTGGATATACCCTGTTAGCTTGTAAAGTTACATTTTTATTTCATTTCAACACTATAAAAAGCTAGTTTAACCTAATTGTCAATTATGTGTAGAGACGTCATAAATCATAAATTCATCATATTTTGTATGGAGTTTAGTGTGCAGATTTTCAAATTCATGCATCTAGTTTCCAATAAAGGAAACTGTAAATGTGGATAGAGTATGAAACCAGCTTAAATGTGTGATTAATCATCAATGCAGTTTGTGTTGATTGATTAATTGACTAATTACAGCTCTAGGATTGTAGGCCATAGGATCTTAATCAAAGCGTAACATACAGAGGCATGATGCTTGTGTTGTTTTGTCTGCACAGTGTCTGTGGTGCTTCACCACCAACAATTGCACAGATTACCCAGTGACTTGGTTGCTGCCGCCTGCATCAGTCTGCCAGCTGTCCCAGGCCCGTTGGGGAGTGTGTTGGTGTGAGTTGATTGTTTTTATTTTCATGTAAAGGATGGTAGCTCTTTCAGCATTTTTTTTCTTTTTATTTGTCACAAGACTGGCATTGTAAAGATGTTGTTCATGCTGCAAAAGGAAACTGTGGAGAAGGAAACTGATGAACACAGTAGACAATCAGTATCTGCTTTTAGAGATATGCAGACAGTTTATGTGGGTGATTTGAGGAAGTTAATGTGAGATTCAGCACTCTTAAGATGTATTACTTTATGGATAGGAAATATGCAAAACAAAAATACACAGACACACAAATACAGAACCTAAACTGTATAGAGTGTATTACACAGGAACAGGAAGGCAAATATCCATAAATAACTGATGTTGCAAGGAACACACCCTGTATATCTGGCATGTTAGAGCCTGAAAGAAGCCAGTAATGTCATTGTTAATATGTCCAGGAGAAGCACCCTGTATCATTATGTATCATTGTGAAAAACAAATCCACTTGTCACCATCTTCATACCATGTGCTCTTCTACAGTATTTTCATAGTCTCAATCAATATGGCAACCCGGATAGTTCAGCTAAGGTAACAGCTGAAAAAATTCCTCAAATGCAGTCACACAAGGATAGATAGTGAATTAACAGTGTCATGAGTCAACAGGATGTCTGATCCACCAAGTGAGAATTCTCCATTTTTGAAACATTTCACTTCTTATTCTTGGTTTTTCACAATAACTAAGTGCAACTAACCAACAGAGAGGTTTGTACAGAAGTGCAGTTCATCTTAATGGATTATACTGTTTGTCAACATACACTATGACATATTTTATCATGTGTTTCTGGAGTTGTGTGTTTTTTGCACACGCAATATGTGTATTTCTTAACATTACAGAAACACAAGGTAACTGCTTAGTAGTGATGAAGGTGTCTAACATTGGCTGTTGTTAATTATTGGTTTCAGTAATAGTTTAAAGCCTTTGTAATGTGTTTTCTATTGCTTATTGATGGTGGCTGATCCGCTCCTAACAGCAGTTTACAGTAAATGTTGCTGCTTTCCTAAAACCTGATGGTGTCCTGACGAAACTTCAAACCTAAGCGTTCTTATCGTCACTTAGCTTCTCTTTTTTATGAGTCACTTTAACATTTATTCACCCATAAAAAGCTCATGAATCTCTGACTTTCACTTTTGTTTTCAGTTGCATTACATCTGCATTTACATATTTGGGATTTTAAGTATTTCATTTTTAGATACATTTTCAACATGCATATATCTATGATTTATAGCCATGCAACATCAAACATGCATATATCACATTTTATTAAGGACCCATTCAAATGTTCACCTGCAAGTTCCAGGGACTCAGTACACTGAAACCTGTCAACATCACCACACTGTAAACCTATTGACATCACTACACTGTAAACCTATTGACATCACTACACTGTAAACCTATTGACATACATTATGGGACAATATTGGTCTATCTTAGATATATTGATATGTATCGGCATAGGCTATATGTTGTCCTATATGTAACACATTCAGATTAAATTAAGATCATAGAATAAAAGTAATATATTAGAATAATAAGTCAATGAAAACAAGTTATAACAGTCACATGTGAAATGAGTCATGGTTTTTATTAGATTTCTGAACTGCCTCATTGGAACCGGGGTATCAAGCTTCAAAATACACTACAGTTCATGCCAAATGTACAATGCAAAAAATGTAAAAATGTTCCCAGATCAGTGTTAATTCTAGGAACTGCAGCACTCTTCAGTCCTGTGAGCAAGTGAAAGCTAAAAAGTAATGTCAAAGGTCAGGGCAATTTTCAGAGACCTTTACGAACGGATAAAAACAAATGCCAGCCAGTCCACTTTTTGATAAATAATTCACTGATGAATGAAAACATGTTTTTAAGAGTCAGCCCAACAGTATGAAATCATGTGTCTTAAGGTGTACAGTACAGGTTTGCAAAGACAAGCCTTAATATAAATAGTGAACATGACTAGCGCTAAGATTGAACCTTGATTGAAGATTGAGCCTTTGGTTATTGATAGAAATGTAGATCTAACATAAGCAGCTTTTACACACTGTTGTCTGTCTGTCAGAGGGGTAAATGTTTCACCATACAGACATTAGAATCGGTTCCAATACTTTCTGATCCCTCCAAAAGGAGCAAAGATCAAAGGTAGCAAAGGCTCTAGATGAATAAAAAGCTACAGCCAAGACAGTTTTGGAACAGGGTGGTAGTGAGGTTATCTTTTTCTCTTCAGCTTAGCAAAGGTTAATCATGAACTGACTTCCATACTTTGAGATAATAGGAATGGAGGACTGAAGAAGAAGGGTCCAACTTGTTCTCTCCATTGGCATTCTTTGAGTCAATGGCTAGAAGAGCGTCAGGAGCTACACTAAGAGAACAGAGATGAAAAGCAAACTGAGGGCTACGGTTTACAATATGTACAGAGTGAATGAACTATTAAAACACCACACCAATAAGAAACATAACAGAGTCACCCAGTGCCATGTACAGTTAAACATCTCAAATGATGTTTCTACAGTGCAGGTACCTTCAGAGTTTTGTATGCAAATAGCTGAGAGACATGTGCTGTGGTGCAAGCTTCTGCTGAGCAAACATCAGTCTCTTAGCTGCGGGGAGCAATTAGAAAAGATACCTAGTACTGTGAAAGAAGACGGCCAAGTTTCTGTTCCTCTCTCACTTCACGTTGCTTCAGTGTCACAGAGGGAGGGTTTGCAGTTTATAATCCTATATCTCTTTCCCCTAGAGCTGCAACCATTTCCTCTATTGTGCACTTGCTGTACCACATTACAGCCTTCAGCAGCCTCTCTTTGCACAACCAGAGCACTCTCAGTAGGTACAGAAAAGTTAAAATCATTGGTGCGCATGGACTTCCCCTATTTTTTCAGTAGCCTGCCAGATGCGGGGGGCTAAGGGAGGGGGTTGGTAAAATTTAGCAGCTTAGGGATTTTTGTTTTTGTGGCAGAAATAGAAGCTTTTCATGGTGAGGTCACTTTTTACTGAATGAACAAACAAGCTCAAACGTGTGCTTATGTTTGCATGACCAGTGATAAGCAGGAATAAACTTTTCATCAAAGGCTCAGAGCTCAGTTTATGTGAATATTTACAGAAGAGTGGTTGAAACCATGGCAACATGGAAATATAAAAGCGCATAAATACAAAATGCTCTTTATATAACTGCATGCTATTAAAATTTGTCTAATTGTCCTGATACTGTTTTCAACTTCCTTGTAGATATTTAGCCAAAACATAATAGTGAGACATAAGTAGCTATTAAAGGGAAACGTTATGGTTTTTCAACCACGTAGTTTTACTGTGGTCTATGCAAAAATATTATTATAACAAACCCAATTTATAATGTCTCCATAGTTACCAACAAAGTTTAATTTAATGACGTTACTCCTCCTATTTTATGGTTGAAAGTGTGTTGATCAGTCACAGCAGCGATACTGAATTCAAAGTCTCAACCTGAGTGGCAAGTAGCTGAAGCTTTAGGGGTGTATTTAAATCGCAATGTCTTAATATGTGATTTATGTTACTGTGTACAGTACAGTAGGTTCAGTTGTGAGAGTTGAGCCTCATTGAGAAAAAAAAAATACAGGAAATAAATCAGCTGTTTGTTTCTCACATCTCACCTTAAAATATTAACTTCATAATTCATTCACTAGCAGGTATGTGTGTGTTCTGTCAATATGTGTTTATAATTTGTGTTACAGCCTATTAAAATGGATAGGTCACAATAATAAAGACTTTTATTACATTATAGGAAGACCAGAGCTTTCCACACATCCTTTTGTGGTGACCTGATTATTGGTCTATGTGTTTTTATTACTGACCTACAAAGAGCTTTTATTACTGTAATATGTCACCAACCACATGTGATACACGAGGTGTATATACTGCCACTGGTCTACTGACACACGCCTTTTTAGGTATTATTGGATGTCATGAGTTTTGTTTTCTATGGAAATGGAAAGTGTGTGTTTTCAGATACTGCTGCTACTTGCAGTTCTAAGAAAATGTCAGCAGGTGGCAGCATTGAACATGGCAACAGGGATACTAAACTTCACCCTAAAAACCAAACACAAACAAGTGCATTGTTTGTGTTTTATGTAGTGTGTGTGCCATGTGTTTTCTGTACTTCTATGTCAGATATTAATTTAGCATTTGTCTTGTGTATTTCAGTGAACTTTGAAGCCCTGATCATTACCTTGGCTGTGGTGGGTGGCGTCATCATTCTCAGCATCGCCGTGTGCTGCTGCTGCTGCTGTTGCTGCAAGAAGAGTCGATCAGGGTAAGAAGAGAATTCCAGTTTGTTACAATGTCCCAAAAAACTAAACCCTCTTAGTATTAATGTAGTTCAGTTCTGTGCAGCTCTTTGACTCTGTGTCAACAAAAGCTGATGTTTGATAAAGATGGAAATTTATTGTAGTGCTATGTTTTATTGCACTAGTGTCTAATAAGCTGTTTACTTAATGTAAAAGTGACTTCAAACCAAGCCATAGATGGAAAACACATTTTTCCTTAACCAAATCATATGGCTAAATCAAAACTAGTGTTGTTTAAGCAATAGAATGAGTTAAATGTAACACAAACCAACCATGTCAGTGCTCTATGAGCTACCCCACTCTTGTCATATTAACTGTTTCTATGTGAAAACTGTGTGTATGTGTGTGTGGTGCTGTCATTGTGCTGTGGTGAAATGAAAATGTCACGTCAGTCAATCAACCGCAGGCTGACCCGTCACACACTGACAGTCCTGTGGGTGTAAGAGTCTCATTCACGTCCATCATCTGACAGGCAAATGGGCTGAAGAGCAAAATCAAAAGCTTACACACACACACACACACACACACACACACACACACACACACACACACACACACACTTACTTGAAAAGGGAGTGTGAGGGATCAGTCGTTTTTAATCTACAGTCTCACTTAATATTACACACTGCTCCTTTAAAATGACCCTGTAGTTACATTTGGTTGCATTTCATTTACCTTAGGTGATGCTTGTTATTTCTGCAGCAAAAGCTCTCAGTTCACTTTTAAACATCAATTCCTTTAGTGTCTTAAGTTGTACTGTGGTAATGTCTGATTTAAATGAGAATAAAGTGTAGACCTGCTAGATGTGAGATCACTTCTGTTGCTATTTGGTGCTGTATAAATAAAAATGCACGAAATGTAAATCGTGCTCTAGAGAACTTAGAATTTCTAAGTTGTTTTTTTAATAGAATATCCCTTTAAGCAGATTTGGCAACATGCAGAACAACGTAATTTGTTACATCCACATGAAAATGTTTTAGTGGAGCAGTGTTTCTGATGATGTATTCATGCTTGTTTATGTCTTCAGGCCAGACAGAGATGAGGAGAGGTTTGCCAGGAGGAGAGAGGAGATCAAACAACGTTCTGAAGAGAGGTAAGAGCCTCCACTCTACACTGAGGTCAAACAGGCTTCGAGTTAACAGTCACAAATTATAAGCATGTTTGTTTTGATAACAGTTCAGTCTGACAGCGTGTTTCACTACTTTTAATAACTCTTAATGGGAAACAGTATTTTATATGGAGAGGGCGTCATTCGTCTCTCTACATTTCTCCTCTGTGTTTCCAAAATAATTCATGAGATGAGCACATGGCTGTAAAGTTTAGCCCAATACTCACAGCAATGTTATAAGCCTTATATCATGCATGCAAAACTCTTATCTGAAATAATGTAACTGATATTTCACTTTAAACATTACATTATATAATACTTTGCACTTGTTATTTCCTCATTTTGTATTTAATTGTAGTCTGCTTAGAGTCATGATTTTGGTCAGATCTTTGAAAACAGAATATGTTAGCACTTACAGTCAGTAAAGGATAAATCTCAATTATAGCCTGTACAACATGCTTGATGTACAGTTTTTCGCAAAACAATCTTAAAAACAACCCCAACATTTAATACGCTCTCACACCCAACCATGCAAAATATACCTCTCTCCCTCCACATACTCACATGAATACACCACACATACTGTATGTTGGCTGAGGACAATATTAGTTTGAAGTGGTATCAGATCATTTTACACCAAATAGCATACATTTTGTCCGCATGAACTGCAGACATTCACATTTTAACAAGTGTTTCATTTTGATGGCAGCTGCACAGTGTATCAAAATTCTGTAAATTTCCGTGAGACAAACCACATCATTTAACTACTTATAATGATGAAAGGATATGAAAAAAAGTAGTTCCTTTTTTTCTAACACAATCAACTGTATATGAAACATGGTAGAGGTGGAATGAAATGGTAGTGATGATGAATGCTTTGTTTTAATACACAAAAGCAAAGAGCTTTAAGTGAAGGAATGCGTGGTCAACAGTGGGCTGCTTTTATGCAGATGTTGTCAGCAACAGTTTTTCTACTACTGAGTTACGAGTGAAAGCAACCACTAGATGGCACAACCAGCACTTGTTTCTGTAAGCATGACTCTCCTCTGTGTTTCACTGGGAATAAATAAAAAGACTGATAAACAGCACTAAAACATCACCTCCCTGGTGGACAAAAAGAACTGATGTTTTTTTAATCATTTTCGCATCCAGAATTTTAAGCAAGCAGTTACAAAGTTTCCAAAAGAAAATGTAGACTGTAAGTAAACAAAAGCTAGAAAAAATAATGTTTGCAGAATACAAATGTGGTATGACTAGCTGCATCACAGTTTTTATATCAGGTTGAGTTTCAATGGCTAAAAGGCAAAAGATGATTGAGGAAGTGACCTAAAGATCTAATCCTATTCAGGAGAGAGGAGGGGGTGGGGGGTTGCCTCTCAAGATATCCCAGCAGGACCTACATGGGATTTCCTTCAACAGAATAGTTCATAGTGTTCAACAAAAGGGCCCATTGTATGTTTGGGATTCAAGCAACTGGTGTGTGTGTGTGTGTAGCCCCAGCAAGTCCACGTCCCAGAGGAGGAGCTCAGTGTCCCTCCACTCGCATCCCCCAAAAAACACCAATTGGATTGTCATGGCCGAGCAGCTGCTCTTTAGTAATGTGGTCATAAATAGAGCCAGCTACATCCTGTGGAGCAGCATCCACTGTCAAAGAAGCAGTGTTGGTCAGTGAATCATACAGAAGCGCGCGTGTGTGTTGTAGCTAGTCAGTAAACCTGCAAGCCCTCCTCTTCCTGCACTCCATAAATGTTTCAGCCTCATCTTTCTATTTAGTGCCTGCGCTCCCCCTGGTGCGTTCATCCTCCGAAGACGTCTGGGTGATGTGTGGGTAAGCAGGGCAGTCGTGCAGAAATGTGTAGTCAGTAACTTGCGCTTTATCATCATCACTCGCAGCGCAGGGAACATTCAAGTCATAGCTGTACACGTGCATGCATGTGTGTGTCTGTGTGTGTTTGAGAGGGAGCCTGTAAGCTGAGTTATCCAACTCTCTATGTGCCTCAGAATCAAGTCAAGGTCCCCCCCTCCACCACCACCGCCACTCGGCCTCGTGCATGATCAGATCTCAGAAGTGGAGAGTTAGTGCAGTGACCTACATAGAACAGGACATTCAGAATAGATCGGACCCATCATGGGAAAGACTAGCGCCTCTAGACACCGCTGCACGGCCCTCCAGAGAGCCGGGCCCCGCTCACAGTCACCAGAGACCCAGGCTGAAGTGAAGAGCAGTCTGACGGAAAACGCTCAAACTTCCCAAAGAGCTGTTGACCCGTTCAGCTTTTTTAAAATGCAACCGCTTTTTAAGCTCCAATTACCATTCAAATAATCACACTATCAAGACTTTTTTTTTTTTTGGTCTGAAGTTTGCTCTCATCAATGTGAGGAAGCCTTTTATGAAAACTGTATTTAAGCCATTAAACCTCTTCATTGGAAAAAAAAGCAGATAATGAAAATATGTTCAGTAGCAGCTTACCGTTAAGCCTCCTCACAAGTTTGGACGGGCACAAAAAGAGAAGTTTTAAACCTCGACTGCTAAATGTGGGATTCAAACCCACCCCAATTAGAAAGACTATCTTTTTTTAGGTTTTAGCTCCCTTCAAAGTAAAAGAGGCNCAAACCCACCCCAATTAGAAAGACTTATCTTTTTTTAGGTTTTAGCTCCCTTCAAAGTAAAAGAGGCTCAACGTAACCATTAAGATTATTCCTCCTGGGCTTTGTTAGTGATTCCCAAACCTTTTACTGTCATACCTGAAACCATAAAGATTTCTATCACTTTTAATATTTATTCACTACTGACCATACTGCTCAAATTCTCAAGGGTTTCTTTCTGCATTTTGACAGTGAACTAGGAGCAGTTTCTAGCTCATTTGATTGACATGTAATTTTAGAACACTGTTGTACCTNCTTTCTTTCTGCATTTTTACAGTGAACTAGGAGAAGTTTCTCGCTCATTTGATTGACATGTAATTTTAGAACACTGTTGTACCTTATAGTAAACCATTTGTCTAACCTGATGTGCATTACTGATCAAAAGTTTTACAACAGCCCAATTTTTTCCAGTTTTTCTTTTTTTTATTAAAAATGACCCCAGACCTCTTCCTGTCACTTTTGACTGTCTTCACAGTGTCTCTCATGTGTCATTTTTATTGCAACACACTACTGTCAGCAGTGCAATACTG
>JANJYP010065613.1:0-28159 GCA_024605115.1 Rastrelliger brachysoma
AGTGGTGTGGAGGTCCGGGTATGTGAGGAAGGGCCAGTGCTCCGTGTCTAGCGAAGTGCTCCATGGGGTTGGCAGAGGGGTGTAAAGTTTCCAGATCTGGTGGTTTAACCTCGTAGCCGGGCTTCATCCTCTCGCGGAGCTCCCTTTCTCTGAGGTTCCTCAGCTCACGCTCTCTGAGGCTGGGCTCAGCACTGTACAGGCCAGGCATGTGGTAGGCCAGCAGCGGGTCCCCGGGGCTCAGTGACACATAGAAAGGGTGGTTGCGGTTTGTGGGAGACATGACATGGGGTCGAGCATATTCACTCAGGGTGCGAAGGGCTGGTGTATCGGGGCCAATGTAGGGGGGCACAGCAGCTACAGTAGTGGGCGACTGCTCAAAGTTGGGGCGTCCATGGGCTTGAACCGTCATCTGAGCCTCACTCATACGACTGTCATGGGAGGAGCTGGAGGCTCTCTGTAAGCAAAGACAGTGTGTGAGATAACTCAAACATGTTCTATGTAACAGAGAAGATGCTTAAAAAACAGGTATGAAATGAATGTTATTCTCACAGCGTTCCTGTCAGCCTCTCTTTCTCGCTCTCTTTCTCTGTCCTTCTCCCGTTCACGCTCCTGTCGAGCACTGAGCTCGGCCTCTCTCCTGGATTTCTCCACAGCCTCCTCCCTTTTCTTGGCCAGCTTGGAGGATGAAAGCGGAGTGAAGAACAGGTCTGTTCTGGCACACGAGTTGCAGCCACGATCCAAGTGTTTAATAAACCTGAAAGTAATGACAGATGTGCATTTATTAGTATAACAAATGAATTTCATTCACACAACTCTCAACATGTTTCATTCAGACTGCAGTGCTTTTGCCAGAGATGCACACTTATTGAAAACCGCACAAGACTAATGTCTATTAATCTTTATCTATTTATTTTTTATTTCACTTTTGATTAACACAAAGCCTCTTAAACTGAGTTTGGTATTTTTGGGCAGTTATGAAATAGCTGCTGACATTTGCAAGCTAATAAAAAATACTTGAAATACTGGCTTTACAATACAATTTACAGGTTTTCACACACACACACACACACACACACACACACACACACACACACACACACACACACACACGTTAACCTAAGTCACTTGTGGTGTATTTACACAAATTTTACCTGGAGACTCATCCTAACCATAACAACTACTTGCGTAAACCAAACACTTACCCTAACATTAACTACTGTCCCAAAAATCAGTGTTTTACTGATTATTTTACCAGTTGGGGACACAACTGTCCCCAACTGCACAATCTCTCCCCAGTCTACTGGTCTTAAGTCTAGTTTGTGTTGTTTTGTGGAACAAAAGAGAGCAAAATGTTTCCACAAGCATCTATGAGACTGAGACATACCGTGCCGACTGGCTGGCATGGCTTGCTATGTTGCTGATGGTGGGCTCTGGTGAAGGGCTGCGTGGAGGAGACGGTGGGCTTTCAGCTTCTTCCTCCTCATCCAGCGGCTCTTCTTTAATCTGAATTTGTGATCCTCCTACAGTGGTGCTCGGTGACGGCCTCAGGGGAAGAGGTGGGAAAGATGACTGGAGGCTGGGGACAGGGCCGACAGTGGATGATGTTACAGAAGTGAGGGGGTGCGAGGCTGCACCAGATGGGTTAGAAGAACTTGAATTCTTTCCAGGGTGGGACTGCACATGAAAGATCACTGGAAGTTGGGTGGGAAGTGACTGCATTGGTAACGGCTGCGGCATCATCTGAAGAGGAGGAGGGGGTGCACCTGGAGGATGCTGGTTGGGGAGAGAATTGAGGGGCTTCAGAGCAGGTGGAGGGGGGAGATTGGAGGGCATCTGGGGGAAAGGTGTAGCAGACTGGTGTGGCATCTGTTTGTGTGAAGGTGGAATTGGAGTGGTGGGAGGAGGCTTGATTTGTGGGCCAGAGAGAGGAGGCTGGGGGAGCTGCGACTCCCTAAAGAAGGGTGGGGGTCGCTGGGGGGCTTGAGGCTGTGAAGACACCGAGCTAAGAGCAGGTGGGACCTGAAATGTCGGTGAGAGAGGAGAGTCCTGACCCAATGCTGATGGCGCACCGGAGACAGAGTGGGAGCTGGGCTGCGGTCGGATGTTTGGACCCGCTATGGCAGCTGACTGACCAGCAGTCGACTGCGGGGTATCTGGAGAGGGAGGAGGGGGGCTCTGAGCAGGATCAGCAGATGGGGTGCTTTGCAGTGGCAGAGGAGTGGCAGGAGGGCCCTGAGACGGGAGGGTCTGCACGACTGGTGTGTCAGCCAGGACAGCAGTTGGGGCGACCGGTTCTGACGGGACACCGTTGGGCTGAGCAGAAGAATCAGAGTCACTCTCATTGCCCTGTTGAGGGCTGGGAATGCTGGGAGAAGAGCTGCGGTTGTCCTGATCAATGTCTTTGGTGTCACTGCTGCCATCATCCTGAGCACTGCGGCTTTCTGAAGAGCTTTCCTCCTCAACCTCGGCCTCTACCTCTGACCGGGTGCCCTGAGGATCCTGGATGAGCACACAAAACGGCATCGTGTTCATTTGCATCATTCTGTACAGACATGTTACCACGTGAAATAAGCTACCAAGTGTATCTTTACACCTAGAAACTCATTGCAACTTTTCCTCAGAGATTCAAAGACGGATACATGATATCTTACACGTGTTAATGGGACAGAATGAAAGTTGCTCATTTGGCATTAAAATACACAGTGTTTTGCTGACGCGTTCTTACCTGTGTCTTCAGCCTTTTAGGTGCAACTTTTTCAGGCTCATCAGACTCCTGAGCAGGACTCTCCCTCACACGCTTTGTTATCTTTGGTGACGCAACCTCGTCTTTAATCTTCTGTAGACATAGCAGAATATTTGCAGTTGTATTAGTCACACAAGGTGACGATTGATTGAGAAACCCAAAAAGAGTTATAAATAATATGTTGATTACTTTTTTTTGGTGAAAGCAGTGTATGATATGTCCTATGTCACACACTGTGCATGATACAAAGTCAGGTAGATTCACAAAAATAATACACAATGTTAAAGATAAATTTCCATCACTTAGCCATTTCTTACAAAGTTTCTTTTTTTTGTTTCTTAAAATACATCTGCAACTTTATTGACTGGCATTCTGGTAACCATCCAAATGGAGGATTATATAGAACGTTTTGGAAAAATACTGTTTCATTGAAAAGACTCCAGCCCATTTTTGTATTTGTATTGTATTCATACCAGAAACTGTACATCCTGTAATTAATTGTGAAGCTGTTATGAAACTCTTGAGATCAGTCCTGTTGTCTTTGTTTCTGCTGCAATGTTAACATCTTTTGCATACAGGTACAGAAGATGAGTAGATATGTTTTATGTGTATACAAACCTTGTTTGTCTTCTTTGCAGACTCATTCTTAGTGTCTGTGGAAGATGTTCTCAAAGAATGAGAAACTGCTCCACTTGGGGAGATCTGGCTGCTGGACTGCTGATCCTCACTGGTCGGGGAGCCTGTGAGCCTCCTGTGGCCACTTCTTAAAGATGACAGCTGCTTTAAAAATAGTCACAAGTAAATATGTTAAAATGCAGGCAAGAAAGACAAACTTCTCTTGTTTCTAATTTCAACTTTGTCATTATATTTGCTTTGTTTTAGATTTAATACAGCAGTAAAATGTATTATCTAAATGTTATTTTGACTACAAAATTAGATTTTTGCATAACCACTTCATTGTAAATGTTCATTACTAGCAATAAAGATAGCTAATGTGTCTCCTTCCAGAGAAGAGGTGACGCCTCAGGCTTACCGGTGCTCTGCTTCGCCGTGTCCTCATGCCATGTTTGCTGTTCACCTCCTCTTCCTCTTTAACAGGTTTAAACATGAATGGAGCGCCTGCAGACTTCTGAGATGGTGGCAGACAGCCGTGTTTGTTTTCATATGTACGGCAGGACGTGCACAGCAAGGGGTTATCTCTTCCTCCTTGGTGCCAATCCTTAGAACCTGTTGATGAAAAAAGAGCTTTAGGCACAGGTCTTACACCTCTATTAAAGTTCTTTCTGAATTCAGGCCACTCTCTACACTTTAAACTCTATAAGAAATCCATAAATGATAGTGTTAAATAAACTTCCCAAAGTAAATATAAAACTCACTTGTTGCACCACAGTGGCTGCAGCTCTTGACTTCCTGTTCACTGTCTTCACTATCAAGATCATCCTCACTTGCAGAACTTGCATCCACTGTAAAGATGAAAAAAATTAGCTTAGACAAACACCAACTTCAATGACTAACACACTCATGGTTGCACAAATTCACTTTCATGAATGGGGTGAATAGACATGACAACACATCTGAGGAACAAAAGTAACGCTTACCTGAATAATTTCGAGGTGGGGTGTTGACAGGAGCTGCTGCAGAGCGAGTCTTTGCCTTACGAGAAGACGGCTGTCGGCGTTGCTGTCGATAAGCTCTTGTTCCTGCAGCCTCAGGAGTTTTCTTCCAGTGGTAATAGAAAGTGATCAGCTCTCCCTGAAAATAAGAAAACAAAATGCTTTTCATGGAAATGAAGACCAACATTTAATTGCTGCATGCATGAAACTTTCTTCTGTAAGCAAAAACACAAGTGTTTAATTACAGTCTTTTTGCTGGGAAGAAAGTCTTTCCGGATCCTGAAGAAATTCTTTCCATACTGTCTGAGGCCTTTGATGAAGCGTTTCTGTGAGGGAAAAAAGGAGGCAGGGGTGTATAAAATCTAATGATGATATGTGGAGAAACAAAATGCTCCAGAGCAATAAATGTTGTGATTTTAAGGATGAAACTGAAGTTATCATTATAACTGAAATACTCTTCAACAATCTGCTGTTTAAAACTGATGTAGTAGTTACACAACACAGCTTTAGAAATACAGAGTACACCAAGTGTCTACTGAACAGTGGAGAGGTCATGAAATAACTCATAAAGAGAACATGTTTTTATTTAGTACATTTTAAACTACCTAGACTGTTAAACAGTATATATTTAAAATTCTGACAGCAACTTGATTTTCTGAGGAATAAGAGCTATGGGTTGGATCTTGTAGTGAGATGAGTTTGTAAACATCATTTCCAAGATCTAGAGTGAGCTTTCAAGCTCATATCTAAAATACTTCAATAACATTAAAGCAGATTCATCTTCAAGGATTTCATATGCCTGCGCACAAAGCAAGCAACGATCAGCACTGAGCTTCAGCACTGTGTTACTAGCTAAAGGCGTCTCACCACATCATCCTCCGACCAGCATTTCTCAATAAGCTTCGGCAGAGGCTTCTTAACCAGACGCTGGAGAGCTTTGGCTGCATCATAATGACTTGCGTGTAGCTAGAATGAAGGAAAAAAAGCTGTTTGTAAAATTGCAAAGCAGTAATTAATATTCCTTGATTCAAATGGATAATGCCAAGCTTAATTTACCATGTTAAGTGCGTTGAGTGTGGTATCATCACGGGACGCTGCTAAACATCCATCTTCTGTAGATCCACCATCACACATCCCTGCAAATGCTGCCATGCTCCTTGAGAAAAAGACAAACCAGATTTCTGATGTTATGCGAGATCAGTATTAAAAGTGCACTTTTACATTTTTAATGTTTAATTTTATGTGTAATACATATTCCCCTAAATAAAATCAGATAAATAAATAAGTAAAATGGTAAAGTAAAAGTAAGTAAAAGAACAATGTGTGAGAAGCCCTGAACAAATAAATCCACCACCGTTCATCCATTCGGGCTAAGTAATGTGAGCGATAGTTTGACAGTTGAGAATGAAGTAAATCCAAACTGGATAACATTTCTCTCACCACTTCTTTCTCACTTTATTCACCTTAATCTTTAGTCATTTAAATGTAGTTCAATACAAGAAGTGCAAACAGAAAAGCACTCACAAGACATGAATTACACTTACATTGATTTAAATGTATTACAACCAGTTCAAAAAGAAAGGTAATCACACTGACATTCACATATCCACCCTAAGCCTCGTTTTCTTTTGCATGTACTCCCCCATGTTGCCTGTCAGAAGTACTGGTTCTTTTATTTTTTTTTTTACTGTTATTAATATTTAATAGTTTCATTATATACAGACATAGGATTTGTTTAGTAGTAACATGTTGTTTCCTCACCATTGTGGAAATACTATAAACACAAAGATCCAGGTTATATAGTAAAAGCAATATTTAGTGAAAAAAAAGTCATTGCCTTTTGAAAATTGTGCCAGCATTTATATTAGGCTTAATACTGTCAAAGTGCGTGTTCTACATGCAGCTAATAATCACTTACCTGGCAGCTCTGAGGTACATGAGAAGGTCGCAGTCATTGACCCCGGGCGTCCACATGAGCTCCTCACTCTCCATCTGAGTCTGTAAACCAGGCATGGGCCGCGGCTGCAACTCTGGGAGCTTCGCCTGCAGAAAAAACAAACAAGAGACAAAATCTAGTGAGGACATGATGTAAGAAGACAATCAACTGTGTGCCCTGCTCAGATTTACTTTTAATAAACAACAGGTACAACAAATACTAAAAAAAAATTGTTACATTTTAAGAATGGTTAAACATACTACTAAAATTGTATTTAATTAATTTGTGTTAACTGAGGATATTGAAATCTAATTGACTTACTGTATGTCGTACCAGGCCTGAAACACACTGATCTGACAGATCTGATCCATTTATAATGATTAACGAGCCATTAGACTCTAAGCTATTTAAGCAAACCAGACAAAAACACAACCTGCTTTTCTTTACAATAATCCTCCTCCTAATGTTGAGGTTTCCAAAGGAGTTCCTTCACTCAAAATAGGTTTACCTTATAGACATGAATATATAGTAACTTTTTACTTATTTACTTTTTAATAATATCATATCAATTATCAGAGTCATCTTTTTTATCCTTTATTCATACAAAAATTTGGCTCTAGTTTAGTGGCTATAACTATACTACAAAATACACAAAATAATAACATGACAATCTTCAGAAATATACATAAAGAATGTGCTTGTACAGATGAAATAGTTTCTGTGGACTGTAAACAGGATACAACTCATTATAAATCACTGTTCAGTGCTTGTGTACCTGATGACTTGGTCCCACTCTGATCTCGCCCTGGGTGCTGTTCAGGCTCCTGAAATGAAGAGGAAATCACCTCAAGATGATCTGTAGCATTACATTTCAGTAACTCATTAGAGTTACCAAGCCATTGAAACTATAACTTCTGCTGCTAATTACTAATATAGGCCTGCAACTCGTGACTGATTAATATTTCCATTATTTACATCATTAATCAATTAGATGTCCATAAAAGTCCATAAAAGATCAGCTATTTTGTTGTTATTGTGCAATACAATGAAATATCATTTGGAGAAAACCTTTAATGCTTAATTAAGATTTTAAAATCGGAAATTATACAGTATAAGATGCAAAAAATATAAAATACATAGGAAATAACTTATAAACAGAATAAGAAAATTAAATGTCTGGTACTGGGGGCATTACTTATAACAGATTATCTGACTTGAAGATTTATTGCAAAGAACAGATTACAGGTAAGGGACAGGGTTTAAATAAATAGTCACAGTAGCGGTAGGTAGGTGATAAATCATCCCATTATGGCACTTCAGGAAAGGTAGGACGACTAATAAACCGTAACAGTGGTAGAGATATGATAGTCCATGACAGTACGAACAGTTGCACATAATCAACATGTATAAGTGTTTAAATGTAGGTCATGTAGCTGAGGCCCAGTTGTTTCCAAGTTTCAAAAAACCTTAAGTGATATGCTAAAATGCCTTGTTTAGTGTACTGCAATGTACTGCATGTACGAATGTTTGTTGTTACAGACGAACTATTCACATATGAGAGGCTGGAACCGGAGAGTTTAGACATTTTATGATTCGATACAATGCACTGATTATGAAAGTAGTGCGTATATGATCCAATCCCAGTACCCTGGTACAGTATGTCTACGGAGGTATGATCAATATGTGTTAAGTTCAGCCATAGTCGGTCTCTTCCCTCCCTCTGAACACTGATTTCAGCAGCAAAAAAAAAAAAAAAACAACATCCCGCCCCTCTATCTGTGGGAACCAATCTCAGCTGCGACCCACGACGTTTCCTTATATTACATGAATGAAATCCGACGCTAGCCACCGCAAAAGACTGTCAATCAATCATACATGAGCTGCTATTTTTTTTCTTTTACGGTCACCATTACGAGAACAGTGTGTGCTACTTTAGAGATCCTCGCAGGTTTTGACAGTCCCACAGTTTGACTCGGTCACACAGTGAAAAGTACAGTATGTGATCGATAATAAATATCAATGTTAGCATGCACCGCACCGTACACACATACACAGACACACACATATAGAGGAGAGCCATGTAAATATTCACGTCAAGCCAAAAGGAATTAACAGCCTATTCACTAAAGATGTTTGCAAACGATACACCACATTAAACCACGTTACTTAAATGTTAATCGCATAAAAAGGCGTTTAGCTAACGCAGCTAGCTGCTAGCGACATTAACGCTGTGTTATTGGGGCTAGCTTGTTAGCCAGACGCGAACTTCGTGACCACTGACACTCCGACTATTTCACACAAAACGCCTCGCAAAGTAGAGCCACAAAAGATTAAAAAATAAAACACGGACTGCTTAAAACAAACACATTACATGCAACACAGATTTTAAAAATTCAGACAGCGAATTAATAATGAAGTTACCTCCGCGGACTGAACAGGTCGTCCATGTCGAGGGATGTTTGGATGTGGCTTGTTGACACTCCGCAGCGCAGTGGGCGACACACACACGCACACACATACACGCACACACACTCACATATACACACATACACACACACTGTGCGGAGCCCCTATTACATGGCTATTCAAAATGGAGGCGGTGTAGTGGAGGGAGTCAGTCTATTTTTTTTCTTTCCCTAGTGCAATGACCTCAGCAGCCACAGCTAAGCCTTCAAAGTTGTCTGGGTGTACATAACTGAGCATGTGCTGCGGATCAGCAGCAGCTGCAGCAGCAGACGGAGGGTCTGCCCATCATCATCATCATCACCACCACCACCACCACCATCATCATCATCATCATCAGCTGCTGCAGCTGCTGTAAACAGGCGTCCATGAATCAAACAACACATCACACTTAGCGTGATTATGTAAGCAAGTTATTTTAACCTACCGCCGACACAGGCCGTGAGCGTCGAAAAAATGATGTTATTAGCTATTTACTGGTAGATAATGTAATTGTAATACATAGAAAAATCACAAATGCATTGCGTTGTTTTTCAAAAACAAAACAAAAAAAAACCCGCAATACTATGATTTTATTTATTAGCCAATTATTATCATTATATCTTAGCCTATGTGATTGTATTGTAATAACAGAATACTAGTAATAATAATATCCTTCAAGTTCATTTGGAGAAAAAGCGAGTTTCACTACTTTTATATAGTTTTTTTGTTTCTAATTCTGTTTAATGTTTTGTTTTTATGTAAAGCACATTGAGTTGCCCCTGGGTATGAAATGTATTATATAAATAAAACCGCCTTGCCTTGTCTATGAATGAAAAGTGTTAATAAAAAATAAAGTTGATTAGTTATGATTATGAGAGCCCCACTGCATTTTTAGGGTAGATTCTGTAGAGTAATACAATTCAAAAATTAATAAATAGGCCAATATACTAATATATACAGTAGATATCTGTAAACACATTTTTTGTAACAATCCCTCAAGTGTATTTGTCAAACATCCGTGCCATCTATTACCATACCAATAGCCATACAACAATATGAGTTTTAGATAGCACTACCTGAGCCATAAGAACATTTGAGACAATTTAAATAAAACATTTACAATCTACAAGTGCAATATAAAAAGATGCAAACAGCAAATAGTATGCATATATATACACACACACACACGCATGATAACTTTTACTTCTGTGCATATCTTGCACAAATTTTATATTTTTACAACTTATAAGTGAAGTCATGCAGTCTTAGTATTGTAATGTGTGGTTTATAATTTATATATTAAATTCCTTTAATGTATTTATTACTGTTATTTAACTGATTTTCTTGTTTCATCCACTGCTGTAACATGTCAATTTCCCTCAATCGATAAACTCTTTTCTCAATAATACAATGTAGAAGATTAATTTTAAGTCACATTCAACATTTTAAGTTGTATGTTATGGTTTGACCAATAGTTGAAGATCCACATATTTCAATACCTGTGTTTTTATATGTCTGTTTCTAGTTCCTATTAAAAATACCATCTCCAACTACACTAAATTTTAAGGTCACAATCACGTACACTAAAGTTTCAGATTAAGCCATGGTTGGCTTTAAATTGGTGTCAAAAAACTGATAATCAGTAAGAAAGGCTTTACGTTTCAAGTACCTAAGTAGTGGTAGTCTTCATTTTGATTGTGGGTTACAGAAGAGTAAACAAATCAGAACAAAACTGCTCTGAATCTGACTTTACAGGAAAAAACACAGAAAGACCAGAAGAAACATGCACACAGGAGTACAGGGGGAAATGAAACACAGGGAAAAATAATCACAATACAACCTGTCAAAAAGAAACTTTTATTAACTGTATCACCAGGTGCAGCATTGATCATTTGTTGGTGTTGTAAATAAATATTACTCAAGTTTTAATTAGGTCTATAATTTACTTCACATTAAAAACAGAACACGCTAGAAGACAATTCCATTAACTTTATTTCTATGAATTCATTATAACCATTAGTATGTGATTAGTTCTACATTAACCATTTTTGCTCTAAAGTGTTTTTCATTATTATTTGATGTGTTGTTACGCATTCCATCCGTATGCGAGGTAAATGCTTTACTCTAACGGCTTTCTGAAGTTTTTCCCAGCGAAGCAAGCCTGATCTCCCAGCTCCTCTTCAATTCTACATAAAAAAAAAAAAAAAAAATCAAAAGTTAGCTTCCACTGTTATTTTTACAACAGACGTTTACATGTTGTTGGTTTCACATAAAACCCTAACTTTGTGTTACTGTAGACCACTGAAGATACAAGTCACATCACAAGTGCATGGCTGTTTAAAGTTAAGAATGCAAAGTCTGACCAAAACATGTCATTTAAGATCACTNAGTTACTGTAGACCACTGAAGATACAAGTCACATCACAAGTGCATGGCTGTTTAAAGTTAATAAAGAATGCAAAGTCTGACCAAAACATGTCATTTAAGATCACTGAAGTTGAATTTTGCATGAATGCACTGGTAGTATCTTATTTCACAAAATGAACATTAATACATGCAAGGTCACATTTTACATTTAAATATGTGATAAAATTCCTTAGTTTGCATCAGGATGAGACTCACCTCAGAATCTGGTTGTATTTGGCCAAACGCTCAGAGCGACAGGGGGCCCCAGTCTTAATCTGAAAGTGTATGAAAAACATTGCGTAAAATAATTTAAGTAATTTCTCCGCAGGTATCTTAGTTGTTTTCTTTGTCCAAGTCATGCATAATAAAACCCATCTGACGCACTTCTTGTTGCATTTTTGCAACAAGAAGTGTGTCAGATGCTTTTTTTCAAAGTAGTTATAAAGTCTGTATGATTCCTACAATTTCAGGAATATAAAAACTGGCAATTTATTACTCTCTCAAAAGTTATAGTAACGTAATTAATGTTTATAATAACAGATTTTACCTGTCCAGTGCAGAGGCCGACCACAAGATCTGCAATGAAGGTGTCCTCAGTCTCACCAGAGCGATGGCTGACCATCACGCCCCAGCCACTCTCCTGGGCCATCTTACACCTGCAGGCAGAGGTTTACATAACAGATCATCAATCCATTCTGCATAGTTCAAGCAACTTCACGATAAAGTTTATTTATTTTTACATGCATTTGATATTAACACATAACAGATGTATGGTAATTTGACTTACGCCCGCATGGACTCTGTAACACTTCCAATCTGGTTAACTTTAAGCAGCAAACAGTTGCAGGCAGACTCCTCCACCGCCTTGGTGATGCGGTTAGGGTTGGTCACAGTGAGATCATCTCCTACAACTTGAATTTCTGTGCTTCCAGTGAAGCTGGACCAGGCCGCCCAGTCGTCCTGGTCGAAAGGATCCTCGATGGACACCACTGTGAATGACAACATAGTCATAAATTCCTTTTTAAGATAGTTCAAATTATTTATACTTAAGGTGAAGTTTTTATAGTCTCTCAGCTGTGCTTCCGTAAAAGGATCAAAAAGCGTAGCTAATGAAAGCAAAATCATAGCTTTTAGTGGAAGTTTGAAAGTTAATTTACTATATACACACACTTTTGTAGCTTAGCCATAATTTCTATCCATTATATTGGATTTCAGTTGGCCTAGTAATTTAAATTTTAAGCTCTTGCAGNATAAAAGGATCAAAAAGCGTAGCTAATGAAAGCAAAATCATAGCTTTTAGTGGAAGTTTAAAAGTTAATTTACTATATACACACACTTTTGTAGCTTAGCCATAATTTCTATCCATTATATTAGATTTCAGTTGGCCTAGTAATTTAAATTTTAAGCTCTTGCAGAAATTCACAATTAGAGTCGCTAGTGCTGTCTAGTACTCCAGTAGTGAGTACTTGATTTGGACGTCAGTATTTCTTCATTGTATAGTCATTCTGAAAGGATGAATTGACTGATGCAAACAATGGCACCTCATATACTTAGAGAACAACCTGATCCCTTCACTTCATTAGACTGTGTTATTACTTTTCTTATCACATGATGACTATATTGTGCTTCCTGCTCTCATTGTGCTGAATATGTAAAAGAGAAAGTGTCCTGTAGGTTACCTGGATAATCCTTAACAAAGCTCTTGTAGAGATCAGCCAGCTCGTCAGGAGTGATGTAACGGGTGGGGTCGTCAGGAGACTTGAAGTCCAGGTCGTATTTTCCGTCCCTATAGAATTCAGATGCTGCCACATCCATGCCGATCACAACCTCATTTGTGTATCCTGCTTTGGCAATGGCCTCCTTGATTAACTCCAGAGCTGCAGGAGTAAACGTTATATTCATGATATGAAAAAAAGAGACATAAAATTTATAATTTTTAAAAAAAATATTTAAATTGCAGAAAGATCAGTGCTTAATTTTGATAAAGCCACATGCAGGATATTACTGATCATAATGTAAAATTCTATCTATAACAAATAGCACCTTTGTAAAACACAAGTTTTAACTGTTTAAATAGTTCGCTGTATTCATTTATTTAACTGTTCTGAGATGCTTTTAATTGCATGATTTATATTTTTATTGTTTCAAATTTTTGAAACCAACTAGTCTTAAAATTAAAGAACTGAGAATCTTAACAAAAATGAAACATTTAAGGTAAAGCTGTATTTTTTGCAGCTTGACTGTATTACATCATTTCATATACTGTAGGCACTGCGCGGGGCTGATGGATCTTAACTTCTCATGATTCACAGTTGAAAAGCTGCATTACCAGTATATGTAGTTAGGGACACCTACATAAATGACACAACCCATGTAGACAGGTTGGTGAAGTGTGAAGACACAAATCAAATATGATGACTTGGAAATAACAGTGCCACTATGAAGCATCCAAGTGTCTTAAACAAATCTGATTTGCCTGCAGTTGAAACGTGACCCAAGTGTAAGATAATTCTACATCATGGATATATGAACCAGTATGTTAACCATCCAAAAAAAGAGTTTTTGATTTTACAGTTGCACATACATGGATATGTTGTCCAGACCTGCTGGTCAACAACCAAATATATTTACCTTCTTTGTTCTCAAGGATGTTTGGTGCAAAGCCACCTTCATCACCCACATTGGTGGCATCCTGGCCATACTTCTTCTTGATGACATTCTTGAGATTGTGGTAGACCTCGGCTCCAATGCGCATGGCTTCTTTGAAGGTGCTGGCACCGATGGGCAGGATCATGAACTCCTGCATGGCGAGCTTGTTGCCTGCATGGGAGCCACCATTGATCACATTGAAGGCCTGATGGAGGAGGAGAGGAAGGAAATGAGAGCTGTGACTTCACAATAAGGTGAACTGAATAAGAGAAAGATATGAAAAATATATATGCATGTCATTTGCTAAGCAAAGACTCACCGGGACAGGCAAGATAACTTTTGGGTTTCCTGCAAGGTCAGCAATATGACGATACAGGGGGACTCCTTTCTCTGCTGCACCAGCCTTGCAAACAGCCAGGGACACACCCAAAATGGCATTTGCTCCAAATTTGGCTGTTTGAAAGAGGAAGCCACTTTAATAATTTCCATATTATTAAATAAATAAATTAAATAAATAATATATTAATAAATAGCCACTTTAGTAATTTCACATTAACAAGACAGAAACTAGAGTATGTGAGTAAAGACCCTCATCTGAACCACTAGTTTACTATGAAGCATCCAAGTCATTTTTTTAAGCTTGGTTATAATATTAATTGATAATGCCACAGCTGATAGCAGCAGGGAGATAAATTGAAAGTATCCAGCATCTCTACTCACTGAAGAACAGACTGTAAATCACAAATGCCCAAAAACAAGCAACAATTCAAAAGTTACTGCAATTGAATGATGATTCTTACTTACATTTGTTCTCTGTGCCGTCCATGTCAATCATCATCTGGTCAATTTTCTCTTGCTCAACCACAGACACATCCTGGTGAGATGAGGTGAGATGATTCATATTAGCATTACAACAAGAAGGAAAACTTTATTCAAACAAAATCAGGGAATTGTTTTCTTACTTGGCCAACAAGTGCAGGTGCAATAGTTGAATTTATGTGGTTTACAGCCTGTGAGACTCCTGTAACAGAAAGATTAGTGTGATTCCTCTTTCACAACAGTCTAGGCAAAGCAGATAATAAAGACCATATATTTAGCAAACCATGCCATCCTTATTTCATAAAAACACACAAACAGTGAAGCATGCACTGGGATAAATAATATTTCAATTGTTTTACACCTTTGCTCTTCTTTAAGATGTCAACACAGTTTTATTTCATAGTCAATCAATCCACAGGCTCAACACCAGTATTAGGATGAGAGCATGCTTTACAGGCAATTCAGCATGCACATCATATCTGCATGATTGCCAATAGCATCCAGTGATCAACTGAATTTAATGACAGTGTAATCAATTAGTCTACTGTCAACTGCACAACATTTAGTTGTTAATAAAGAGAGGCGGTAGATGAGACTCACTAACGTTTTCATATCTGGTAAAGAGGAAGGGAGAGAATGAAGAATACAGATGACACAGAAAACAGGGGAATTTTCCTTCATAATAAATTTTTCTTCAAACTGAGAACACAAACTCTACTATTACGAAGGAAAAGCAAAAAGCAGTGCGCAAACCTTTCCCAAGGTAGCGAGACTTGTCATTATCCCTGAGCTCCAAAGCTTCATATATACCAGTAGAAGCACCGCTTGGTACTGCTGCCCTGAACAATCCTGAGAAATGAACAAGAGAGCAGAAAGGAGATGTCAGAGTTATGACTTAAAAGAATGAGGTGAAATTAATTTAGCTACTGAGGCATGTGGGAATACAGAAGCATACAGGTCGACATTTTATTTGTTCCACCAGCATCCCACAATCTACAGCCTAACATTTACTCATAGTTTAGAGCTGAAATTATTGACTCACCTTTGTCAGTGTAGAGGTCGACCTCCACAGTGGGGTTTCCACGGGAGTCGAAGATCTCTCGGGCGTGGATCTTAACAATGGACATGTTGCAGGACCTTGAAATGAGAGGGGTTGTACTTGATATTTGGCAATCAAAGACACACAGTAGCCTGTTAACAACTTGAGACAGAATAATAATGCAAAAGCTAGGTTAAAACTATTAAAAAGTTTTCCTGTTACTGAAATACATCTGACATACCCTTTTCACTCTTTCCTCCTTGAGGCTTACTCACAAAAATATCCTGACCTAGCTTCAAGCTTAGGAGTGCTAACAGGCATGCTACTATCCTAATTGGATTAGGCCTTCTCATCTGATTAATCACATGGCAGTTTGGATTTTGCAGAAATTGCTGCATCTGTCAAAGCCAAGTTAAGCTTACAGTTACAGCTAGAATGGTTCACTGCAGTTAAAATGTATCTGAATTTAAATTTGAGTACACAGTTGTGATACTACCTTGTTTAAAAACAGAATATCTGGAACAGCAAAGTCACTCTGCTATGAACCACATGACATGATATCCGCTGTAATCCTCTCCTTTGCCAGATAAACAAACAAGCTAACGACTCAATACAATGACTCTTCCTGCAGATTTGGCGGGTTTGCACGCCAGACATGAGACCATTAAGGAAACAGCGATTCCTGTTCCAGCTTTTAAAATGAATAAACACAAGATTAAAGGCAAGACAGACACACCTAATCTGACACTCGCATCTCCCACTGGCAATGAGGAGGACTCACTCCATGAAATCCAACAAGTTAAAAACAACCTGAGGAACAAAAAGCTCAAGACGTTTTGTAACACCTGGGGTTCAGGTATAGACGATAGAGAAAGAGGAATTTTCTCCTGTGATGGTGGGCAAATTAAAACATCATGTAGGCCTATAGATGTAAGGAAAATATTTTAAACAGTGGACACCTCTTTTGCCAGTTTTTTCACTCTAATTTTGTTGTCGTGGTCTATTCAGTACACAAAACATCTATCACACCTCTGTCCATTGAGCAGATGAGATCAGTCGCTACCATTTTCACATTTAAAAGTACATTTATTTTAAAAGTAGCCATTTACAACATATTTTAAGACTTATGAATGAATGTGTGACTGTGTGTGTACTTGTGTGGTTCATTGGAGGTTACTTTTGGTGAGAATTTGTGTCCCCAGTTTTTGGGTCAGTGGTTTATGGTGAGGGTTTGGCAGTGGAAATGGTTATGGTTAGGGTAAGGTAATGTTAACTTATGTCAATATGATGTCCCCTAAGTGACCATGAACGTATATATACAGTATATATGTGTGTGTTCATTTATTCATTCATTTATTCATGCGTATACATCTAGATATTTAAACTTTGCTGTAAAAAGTTTAAATATGTAGACCAATTGCTTGCATGCTCATGTTAAAAGCATCTCTAAGTGCAAGTTGTGTATAAAAAGTTCTTTACAAATACAATGGACTTGACTTGAGGAACACAACTTTACAGAGTATTAAAAAAAAATCATCAGGAAATAAACCCCATTTCCTACTAAAACCAGAAGTGGCTAGTGTATGACATCACCAATACGCCATGTGATAGCCATCTCAGTTTTGTTTTTTTGTTTTTTTTTTTTTTTACATTTTTTCACTTATTAGTTTATAAAACAGAGAGATTACTGCTAATTTGAGACGATAATCCTAACAAATGTTAAACAGACGCCCACAAACTTTTACAGGAAACTGGTTTGGTCGGAGCCAATTGACAGATTACACCAACACGATAAATAAATAATCCTTACGAACACATCAAGTTCAAAGAGGCTATACCTGCTGACAAGTTGAGACAAAACTGCTGAAGTGGAGAGATGATGGAGCAAAGACGCCGGTGAGACCTACAGCGTGTGTCAAAGAAGAGGAAGTGGAAGAAGAGGAGGAGGAAGAAAAAGCAGAGGACTTTCTTCTTCTCCTTGTACTATTCTGGCACCTTTGTTTACATGTTGCTGCCGCCTGTTGTTCAAATTATGAACTTCCCATGAAATGCTCCTTTTAAGGATTCATAGATGAGCCAGCTGATCATCATGACCTGCGTTAAATACCTTTAACATGAACATCTTTAGCTTGATGTTCACACCTCATGCCATCAGTACGTTTGGCTGTAGGCATACTCATTTAAATTTAAACTGCTCTGGCAGTGATATCCTTTATCTACATATGACAGCCATATTATTTATGATTTACAGTTTCTCAGTTATCTTCTTCTTCAATTACTTCGCATGAATCACATTGTCAGATTTATCTGCATGCACTATACATGAACTCTTGAAGTTTGTCTCATCAAAACTGAATGATGTCATTTTTAATTATTGCCTTTACATGAACACATTTTGACAGTTTTACTGTTGTTGCTGTAAAATTCAAACGCAACATTTTCCAGAGATTTTCTTCTTATAGCTTTAAAAATCGTGTTGTTCCCCCATTTCTGTGTGTGATATTTTTGCCTCTTCTCTGCATTATAACAAAATATATATTTTTAATGACACTGATAAATGACACTGTCCTGTGATATGCCTTTACTGATCTAAATCTACAACCTTGGCCTGCGCATGGCAGAGCTTTATCATCAGCCTATATTCTCAGCTGTGTTTGGAAGAAATAAATGTCACATGCTTTCAAACATCATTGCATTGAGAACAAAAGTAGCTGTTCATTAGACTCAAAACAGGAACGTGATTCGTCACTGACACTCAAATTTGCACTGTCGACCCAATTAAGAGGACTTTCTTGTTGACATGAGGCTTTCTGGCCTATTGTAGTACAAATGAAACTCAAAGCTTCGTATCACCTTTCATATTACCTTATTCGTTTTCTTATTATTCTTAGCAGAGGCTTAACTTGTAGCCAGCAACAACCTGCTCTTACTGCCAAGCCACAGTACAAATAATTTAGATGATGCTCTTGTGCTGAAGGCCAATGAAGAACATCCATTTTAATTTAATTTCATTATCCTGAATTATATTTCATTGTTATAACATCCCTGCAATGACAAGGATTGACAAGTTATTTTTTGATGTTGTAGCCTATGGGCTATTGCATCGCACTGTAAAAAAGCAGAACGATTTACTCTTTCTAGTTTATTTGTGCTTGTGAATGCATTAAATAGGTTGATGGAGGAAGGACTACATCTTTGTTTTTTTTTCTTTTTTTTGTTTACAGCTAATGCAAAACATATTTTCTGGTCAAAATTAAGATATTCTTTTTGGAATGACACAAAATATAGCTCAACATAAACACACATACTTTTACATGTTTACATGATTTTATTATAATGTTTTTACTTGATTTTAATTTGATATTCTGATATGTGATAATTGTTCTTGCTGTAATATTCATATATTTTCTGCATTCAGTCCTTTGAATGACCCCTGGGATGAAAGGTGCTGTATGAATGAAGTTACCATGCATATCTCTATTAGTGGAGAAAACAAAATAAAGGAAATGCAAAATAGGTGGTATTAATTTAAAATGGTAATAGGGTAATATGCATCCTATTATGTGCTATTAATACTCTCGTGCAACAGGGGGCAGTCTGCTGCACCTGTCGCTCTCCAACACATGAAAGAAATGAGCGGCAGCCATCGAAGAAGAAACCCCCCTGACATGAATTGAATGAAAGTGCTACTGTACTATTCATCTGCGTTTTATTGAAAAAGATTCATTTAGAACTTCGACTACAGACAGTCACAGTGTAGATAGATAATGTCAGGGATACCTCCAGACACATGGCAGCCACCCACAGTTTCTCTGGAGACGACGTAAGTTTTTAAATGAATGCTAACTGAGCTAGCTTCTTGTAACGTGTGCAGAGATGTTGATAGACTGAAGTAAGTTAAAAGCTTTAGTTATCCTCCGGAAGACTGTTGCCGAGTGAATATGAAATGACTGTCTCGTTTCTTTATTTGGGGGATTATTTAAAAGACTAGTATAACAGAGAAACCTTTATTTACTCAGGGGGAATCCAACTGAGAGCATACACAACACAGTCTTACGCATGATAAACTACTTATGAAATACAAAAGAATATATTAATTAATATGTTATATTAATCTAAATATATGACATCTATATATTTTTTATTTAGATGTCATAAGGCTCTTTAAAATCTGATAAATAAATATTCCTTATTTCGTTGCATGTTCTAAATCTCACATGTGCTTGTAGTCACCTTTAAGATTCCAGCCTACTTGACTTTAAACTAAAATACTGAATAAAATTTGCTGTAAAATCTCTTCTTTTAAAAGCACCTCTTAATAGCTGACCTACAGAAACCACACCTAGCTATCTCCTAATGCATCCACATTTATGTCTGAACCTTTGCTACTTGCACAGGCTGCTCTTGAGCGAAACATGTGTTGACTGTGCTTTGCAGAATGGGGTCGGTTGTGGTGGAGCTGTACTGGAGACATGCACCAAAGACCTGCAAGAACTTTGCTGAACTTTCCAGAAGAGGCTACTACAACAACACAAAGTTTCACAGAATAATCAAAGATTTCATGGTGCAGGGTGGAGACCCTACAGGGACAGGTGGGTTCATCACATACATAATAATTGTCACATTATTCTGTTAACTGATTTAATGTGCATGCCTATTAACTCCTAGGAATTTCCCTGAAAGAACTGTGCAATTTCATACTACTTATATCAGAATCAGATTTATTCATTGAGGTCCAGATGTCACCAGAAAGAAAAATAAACATGACTATTAAATAATAAACATAAATTGTAAATGTTTGCATTTACAATGACAGAGGAGGACATTGTTCTTGAAAGTCAGGATGATTTTGAATTTTCCTCTCAGTATAGATTCAAGGTTAAGCTGTGGGCCACCAAGATAAATAACTGGGTCAGATTCAGCGTTTTCAACCACAGGCTGCATTTGTCAGTCGTTATGTGTTTATACTGTTTGGGGAGTAAACTGATCTGTAGCGTAGTTTACTTTGTAGTCATATTGTTTTGTAATACATCTAATTATTGGTTCACATGATATAGAAGATAATGAGTAGCCAATCCAAAGCAGAAAGTGATTAACAGCATCTACTTGAGCGTTTCTTTATTTATCGCAAGTCATATCGTCATGGCAACACTTGGAAACATAGACTTTTTTTTTTTTTTTTTTTTTGACAAATATTTTTATTGTGTTTTCTGATCACAACAAAACATTGCACATAACACATAACAAGGCACACTTCAACACATACATTAGGTCAGATAAATAGACAAATGAAGTCTATGACTAGGCAGTTGAATCCCTCAGCCTGAAAACAAAAGTGAGGAAACTAAATAATTGCGTAAGTCGGTATATGTGGTATCCCATCTCCTCAAATAATAACAATGACCAAACAGTGGTCTAAATAAAGTTAAATCACCTCAGACGACATGACATTTTAATCTGAGCTTAAATGTGATTGCTCATTTTTTTTCTTCTAGCTGTAGTGTCTCAATGTAATTAAAAATAATAATTCTAAAAAAGGCCATATCTAAAATCTCAGGCTCACATGCAGTCTGAATTAGACACACTGAGCTCAAGAAAACTTTACCTAAGGGGGTAATAAAATCTTATCTTTTCACACCTTCTACCTCGACCTTCTCACATATGCCTTTTAGGGAATTATGAATCACATGCACTTTAATTAGTAAAGCTGTCACTCTTAACACTTTCATAATTTCCAGCTGACCTATTGTTGATGAAAAACCCATCTTGCTTGAATCCATTTTTCAATTTTAATTACGTGACAAAACACCAGTCTCTTAAAATAAAGCGTGGTGTGTTCATGGTTATATTTTGTCTTGTTCAATTATACCTTACGTTTAGAATTAATCATTAATAACTTGGCATGTCTTTGTTTTCCTAACAGGTCGGGGTGGTGCCTCCATATTTGGTAAACAGTTTGAAGATGAACTGAACCCAGAACTGAAATTCACAGGTAATTATAGGAGGGGAAAAATCCACCTGAATACAAGGCGGCATATGTGAAGGAGAAAAATGTAGGCCGGTAATTAAAGAAAAGGCTCCTACATACTTGTTATTTTTTACAGAAATGGCAGCGAAACCTCTAGGTCTTAAAACAAATATTACATACAAAATATATGCGTAATAAACCTGTTACACCAATCAGTAGAGATACCTTTAAGAAATAGCTAGGCAAAACATGAATTTCAGTCGTTATCAACTCACCCTCATGTTGATGAACACTGTGGAATAGTTTTTTTTTTTTTATTGCTCAAATTGCAACTGGAGACCCCGCGGAGTTTTCAACAAGTGACAGTGTTTTGAGTAAACTCTGGACGTTACCCCAGGATACTTGGATTGCAGCGGACAAGCAGTATGGGGGACTATTATAAAGTTTTTGTGTACTTTTTAAAGACCTCTCGAGCGCCAGTGACTCTTGTTATATGGATTTCGGAGGCCAATGAAAACCTTGCTGTTCTCCAGCTTAGCGGTAGAATTTCTCTGATTGTGGCGGTGTTGGTTTTTATTGCATTGGTGTTTCTAATATTTTTAGAATGGGGATTGTCAAAACATGCTTCTTAACGCCTCCATTTTATCTGTGTCCCTGCTAGGTGCCGGTATCCTGGCAATGGCCAATGCAGGACCGGACACTAATGGAAGCCAGTTCTTCCTCACTCTTGGGCCCACTCAGTGGTTAGATGGAAAGCACAGCATTTTTGGAAGAGTGTGCCAGGGGATGGGAGTGCTGAACCGCATTGGGATGGTAGAGACAAATGGCAAAGATCGTCCAATTGATGACATCAAAATAGTCCGAACTAGTGTGCCCAATTAAATGAAAACTGATGTTTTTTTAATACTGATTTTTGAAGAAAAAAAAAAAACAACAAAAAAAAGCAACAAATATCTGATAAATGTCTCTTTAATAATTTGATGTTGTGTATGTGTGTGTTTTTTGTAACACCCAATGGATAGTATCAATCCATGAAAGTATTGTATTGTACTAGTACTAACTCGGAGGTTGGAGAAACAGGCAAAAAGTCAGACTGATTGGAATTAAGACATTAATGTCAAATAATTGTTTATTATATTGTTCAAAGTTTGCAGACTGCTGTTAAAATACTGTCAAATACTTTTCTTTTTTCTTTTTCTTTAATACTGTAACACTCTTCAAAGAAGAAAACAACAGTGAAATTAGACAAAATTAAATTGCAAATAAATTTAAATTCTAACAATGATTGCATTTCTAAATATACATTAAGTTCCAAAGTTTTCTCAGACTTGCATTATACTCTCCTTATAACTTTTTTTCATGTCAGCACCAGGATTGAGCTGTTGCTGTTTATTTGTCAGGAATTATTTAAGATTGACGTTTTGTTTGGCTAACTGCTTTACTTCATACTGTTCGTACTGAGCTTTAGTAGACTGTAAAAGTCTGACTTACATTTTCCATTTTATTCACTTGTTGAATTGTAAAGAAACAAAAGACTTGTTGCTATCATTTTAAGCCAGAGAATAATATCATACATAGTGATACAAGAAAGAATTTAGAGTTATTCACCTTTTGCACATTGTTAATTAGAAATGGATTAAATCTGCCTTTTAAGAATTTCTAAAAACAACCTTTAAAGACAAAAAGGAAACACTTTTAGCACCATCTGTAGCTCGAGGCGGTGTATTTAGTTTGTAAATCCATCCCATTCTTGTGATTCTTGTCATAATTTTGAAAGTCATGGTCATTTTGTCTTTGTATTTTGGGCCATAACTCAAGAATTTATACTGTAATCACAACAATTTCACACAGATTATGTTTTTATTCAACACCTTAACTCAGGAACATGGAGGCAGATTGTGACTATATTTCACATTTGGTTAGATACCGAATTGATGCCCACCTCGAAACAGTGGTGACTATAAAGATGCTCTGTACTGCTAAGTTGAAGATGTGTGAAGCAGCACTATGCCTTAACCAACTGTGGTTGTTTTTATGTAATTACACCCTGATGGCTCTCAGAGCTAATATACCTCTGCATTGGCTTCACTTATCAGACATAGAATTCCTCACAGGTGCCATGGATGTATAAAGAGAACTGGATACAAGAAGAGCAGTGGGCTTTCAAAGCAATTTGACATGGCAGCCAAACTGTTTAATTACAACATCACATAAATCAGTGGATACATTTTCTGAGTTACACTTTCAAGATTTGCTCCATTTGACAGAATCCTACTTGGCTAGAAGAGATGCACAAACTGTAAAGTTAAACCATAAGTTAGTTGTTTTGGCCAGCTGAAGTCTCTGGTAAGCATGCTCCATGGGTGCATTGGGTCCATAGAGCCTCCACAGTATATTTCCAGGAAATGCCTTTTTTTGGCTTTATGTGACATTGAGCAGCTTTCGTAAGAATGAATGGGATACCATTATCCACAGGCTTAAAATAATACTGTATCCAGTTTCTTTTATATATCAGTGTTGAGTGTAACATGAAAATGAGAGTCACTGTCTAGAGTCACTAGAGAGTCATAATATGGGGTTTGCAGCTCTAAAGGTTCATTTAGTCATTTTGGCTTCATGGCTTTATTAATAGCAAAACATACAAATTGGAACTAAAGCTAGTCAACTTAAAATAACTATTTAAACAAGGAAAAATACAAATTACTGATCTAACTCCCAACTTAGAGGAAAAAAGAAAGATTAAATGAAAACACTACCCACCCCTAAAAATCCTGTAGCTGTATATACAGTACTGTCCATCACCATCATACAAAAAGAAAACACACACACATACAAAACAATTGCTGCATAGTAATCACTCATTTGTTCACATATCAGTTCACTCACAGCACTTGCATACACATAATTAAAAGGAATTAACGATATTAGTCATTGTTAAGTATTTTATTATATAAATTTAAAGTATGTTTAGAGACACAAGTTATATAAAAGCATCCCTCATAAATATATTTAACCAAGGAAATACTATTGCTGTATAAAAAAATTAAAGATACATTGCAGTATATAACATTATTTGTCATTAATGCCACCAGTGGCTGTAAAGTGTATTGCAGTCAGCACCATGTTGGTTGTGCGCTGGCTTGCACTCACCAGCATGAGAGTAGCAGGTCATGGAGATTGAACAGACCTCCTGAGAAACCATTTCTGACTAATAACAGAATAATGGGCTGAACTAAAAACATGAATTATCTCTTGGGTAACAGAGAAAGGATCAATAACTCAGAAAACACCAATAGAAAACTACTTTATATAAGCACTAACTCACAATCCTGAGGACAAATTTGAATTTCATCTTTCACTGTCGACAATACTGCCTAGTGTCTATATGTCTATATGGTTACGAATATGATCATATTTTTAAAATCAACTTTTCATATTTTAATAGTTAAATTACATAAATATAAAAAAAGGAAGCTTTCTGAAGAAGTCGTGATGTAAACATATAATGTGTGAAGAAGAATTTCAAGTTTTCTGAATCAATTAAGGTTGGATGCCTGGACATCATGAAAAGTGTAACTATGGTGATAGAAGAAATCACCATATATGAAATGATAGTTCCTGCTTTTCTGAATGGTTGTAAAATAACAAGGTAACGTGAAATTTTCAGAGGTAGCGACTGAAATGTGAATTTGCATTTAAAACTCAAAACTTAATTCCCCAGTGTATGAAAGTTTTTTTTCCTCCATCTTACGTAGAAGTAACCACACCTTAAAAGTCCCTGAAAAACACCCAAGGCCCCATCTAGTTGAAGATAATAAAAACAACCTCCAGAATACTCATCAGTCTCTTTTCTTTGTGTTAAGTATATGCATATTTTATTTTTTTTTATTGAGATGAATTTAGCTGTTTATATTTTTTAACATGTAACATTACTCATGTTTCCACATAGTATTTTATTGTTGGAGTAAATACCACTGAAGAGTTGAGCTTAGCCTGATTAATCTTCAGTATTAGACTAAGGTTACTACAAGCCACCCAAAGCCTGAATACTCATCTGAAGAACTGGATCTCTGTCTGCTTACTGATTATGGTAAACTGGGAGCTAAGCTAACTTCAAGGCATGTCCCAGAATAGCATGAAATGGCTTGACTCTTCTTCTCCAGTGATTCAGGACCACAGACCACACTGCAACTCCCCAAGCTGCAACTAACTACCAACACTGGACCTGCTTGAGATGACATCTCTTCAGCAACACAACTTATTAACAATAAGGCATAACATGACTTTGTGATCATGGGTTGATGTCTAATAATGTTAGAATTAAAAATGCATTCTATTTAGAGGGGTTTAGCTTTCTTAATCATCATACACAACAACTATTCCTAAATTCTTTATTATTTTATTAATCATTTATATGCTTTATTGTTCTTTTAATGTTATCATATTGTTTATTATGTGTCCTCAAGACATTTAGCTATTAATGAATGTCTATATATCCCACAAAACTGGTTGTGGTTTTCTCTGATCAGTAGTAAACACTGATGTCACTGTTTGGACACAAACCTGCGGTTATGAGACAGAGGAACTGGTTAAATTGAATAAGGGTTAGTGCTTTCCCCTGGCAATAACAACTTCTAACAAAAAATGGAGGTGGTACCCATCAAGGTTATGTTTAATATTAATAAACGTGTTATGTTGAGAGTGATATGAGAGGGACAAGGCACTCAGAATTATGCATTTCTCAGCAAAACCATCCTTAGTCCTTTACATGGAAGTAAGTCCACAGGCTGTTATAGACAACCAAAAAAAGTCTCATTTTATTATTTTCTCATATTTAGTTGGTAATTGCATTTGATAATTGCAATTAATTCTTACATGTTGCATATCTAGCACTGACAACCTCAGATGATACATGCCCTTAGTGATACAGTTTTCTGTTAGTTTTGCCTCACTGCACATTTAACCAAAGAGATTATCAACAGGCGTAAAAAATGCTGCCTTTGATGACATGGACCTCATAGCTGTGCTGCTGACCTCTGGGACCTCTATAACCTCTGTGGCCTCTGGAGCTCTTCTTCTTATTCTGCTCCACCAGTTTCTTTAGGATCCTGTTTTTCAAACTGAAGGAGCCTGAGCAACATTGTTAATTAAAACTGACTGATTCACTTGTTATTCAGACATACTCGTGAATCCAACCGTTTTTTGTATTTACCTTCACTTTACCTTATTAAGTGAAATGAATAAGTCAGTCAATGTCAATTATAGTCCAATATTTTATAATGTCATTTTTGAAGACATTCAGTTGCATGGATCAAATTGCTTGCTGCTTGGATTTATAAATCCTATAGTACTTTTGATTTGACTTAAAGTTGCAATATGTAAGAATTAAGTAAGAATTTTTAGTTTAAAACATTCAAGAAATTTACTATAGTTATTAATGGAATGTGAAAAAATAATAAAATCAGACCTTTCCTGAATTTTTAAGTAGTCTTTAATAGCTTGTGGAGTGATTTATATGTAAAAGATTGAGGAGTCAGTAACTCTTAGAATAAAATAGGACGTGTTTTCCCTGAATTATACTTCTTTTTTCATGAACTTTAATAACAATGTAAACATACTTTTAGTTTAAATAACTTTCTATCTTCACATTCTTAAAATGTACGGTAATGCCCTGCCTATCATCAGCAACAAAAAAGTAAATAAATGCAATGTGTCGCGACTAAAATGGTAGAACATTCAGAAAGTATCAGTTTTAGATATAGAAAAAAATTGTTGTAACTCCGTATAGTATTTCTTACGTAACATTTGTGTGTGCAACAAACCCAAACATAATTTAATGATAGAAAACACCTATATTAGCAATTTAACATACTACACACAGACTGATTACCTGTCTTAAAAAATACAGATAAATGAATTCTCACAACCCCCAAATATACTAAATAAGCAGCTCTTAACATCTTTTAAAAATAAATCTCAAAGCAGGGACAGAGCAAAAGGGTGGCTTTAAGAGTAAGTCTAACCCCAAATCTTTTTTGAAGTGAGATGAAAATAAAAATGTAATATAATATAAATTAAATGTAATATTTTTTTGTTTTTTCTTTTGATGTAATTCCTTATTATTATATATTTGCTGATTTATTTGTGTATTGTTTTCAGAAAGTTGTTGATAAGGACCAAATGAAATGACTAATAATACTAATGATACTGATAATACTAATGTTTGCAGCTCTGGGCTTAGCCTTCTGTCTTATCACCCCCTAAATGCACCCCTGTTTCAAAGGATTGGCATTTCATCAGATCAGGTTTTTTTTCAATCATTGATGACAGACATTGGAGCACTGATGCTTGCCAGTTCCTTTGACACCACTGACAGATCATCTGCAGGTTGGGAGCTTGTCTTGAGACGCTAGGGGAAGACATCAGTTTTGTTAAAAATATAACCAACAGCCACAGATTCGCAAATGCCTCTTAAAAATCTCAGTTAAACACAAATCACTCATTCACACACTACTGACCTGCCAGAGCGTCCCTTTTCCTT
>JANJYP010065615.1:0-10537 GCA_024605115.1 Rastrelliger brachysoma
GGTCTCAGGTCTGCTTTGGCCTGTGAGCTACACTGTGGAGCTCATTGGAGACAATGAGCTCCACAGTGTAGCCAGGCGACTGTACCGGAGCAGTCTAATGCTCTTATGTTCCCCCTTCATCTCTTTCCCTCTGTCCCGCTTCACCTCGTTTAACCCATTTGTCTTTTCGCCATGCCTCCCCAGTGTCTCGTCTCTCAGGTCAATCTAGCTGAGCTCAGAGAGCCATTTTTCTTGGCTGGTCATAAATCACCCTTCCAATAAGCTCCTGTACACATCAGCCGGCAGAGAATGACCCTTAAGCACAAGAGATCAATATCATCAATAAGTAAAGAAATTGTGCAGTTTTTTGTGTGTGTATAGTACTTGATTTTGAGGTACTGTATGTAGATCTGTTTTTTTCCGTGTGGGGTTGTTCCTGCTGTCCAGTGCTTGTTAGTGGTTTGTGCTGCATCTCCCTAAAAGAACATAACATCCTGTATTGGATAATAGCAAGAATGTATGTGTGCACTGGGCTACATCTGCACAAAAGATGCATTTATATTCATGTCCTTGGTAAACTGAAATTAAACAGTATCATTTTGTGCTCATTAGATAACCGTGATTTACTTGAGAAAAGCCTAAAGCCAGATTGTCTGCATCAAATAAAGTTAAATCCAATTAATTATCACTTCTTTTATAGATTTCCTGTGCTAAGCTGAAGGCTTTTTAAAGCTCTCCTTTATTTCAGAGTTGCCCTTAGTTGGATTACCTCTCCAGAAAGGCAATGTTAATATTAAGATATGACTTGTGGCTTGTGCACAGCATCAGAAGTAGACATAAAACAGGTACCCGCTCATAAGGACCAATAACAAGAGTGCAGTAGGGTTTTTTTTGTGTTCCTCTAAGTGTTTAATAGGGGATCACACAAATATCAAGATCCTCTTCAGACAATATTCTACTTGGATTAATAACACATGTCTAGTATAGTTTTTATATAAAAGAAGTGCCATTACCTCATTAAAATACTTAGAATAACATCTATTCCTTTGGTAATTTTCACACTAGACCACACGTAGCTTCAATGTGTGGACTCAGATTTTGGATGAGGACAGAGGAACTTTCCCTCTTGTTAGCAAGTAGGGAAAATTCAAACAGGTTTCTTGTGTCAAACTCTTCACATACATCATTCTGCACAATGAAACTCATCCAACTAAAGTAACATTTTACAAAAACTATTTAAATGTTGCTTTACTACCCTCCACTGTTTATGATTTTTTCCCAACTTACTCATAAGATGTTGGTTCTGTGTGACATGTAGAGTGCTGAAAATATATATGTTGAGATAAGGGACATACATCATGATGAGAAAGTTTGACTTTGGGATGCCACCTCATTTTCCATGAATGTGCAGATGAGAATAAAAAAACATCACATGGAAAGAACCCACTCACTCTTCCATACGCTCTACAGTTTTTAATTTTTATCTTGTGTCAAACACTCAGAGCCACGTAATATTTGTCTTTGTTTAGCAACTGTTTTCTCTTCTCTGTTTGCTTCTCGATGGCTGCCATGGACACTCAAAACAGAGCAATGTGCATAAACGCCATTCCCACCCTCCTGCCTCTGATACAGGACAAGGTAAAAAGTGGTACTTAAGTTATGCGTAAACAGTTTCAGGGGGCGTCTGGAGTTGAACTGGAAAGCTTTCGAGTTGCCGTTGAATGCTGTCCTCTACATTACATTCCACACAGGCTGTTTTAAATTTGGCATCAGCATGCAGCACCAAACAGATGTAATGTTAATGTCAGCTGTAGTGGAGCCTCATGAGCTGCGGTTAAATGGACTGTACCCCTTACCCTGCTCATACTCTCACACGTGATTGAACATATGTTATACATACATTATAAATGGGACATGACAGTTATAATTATTTATAAAGACATACATTATATATGCTTTAAGTTGTGACTAATGGGTGCGTTAATAATGAATGAATCCTATTTCCTAATCGTCTTCATATCTGTAACAAGTCATTAATAAAGTACATTTCGGAGGGTTGCTTCATTTAAAAAATCCTCCTGGCTGCTGTATATATCTGCTTCCAGCAAATATTTGTTTGGTTTTCAAAGCCAACTGCTTAATTCATCTTATTGGAAAGTGAGATACCTTCTTT
This sequence comes from Rastrelliger brachysoma, assembly GCA_024605115.1. Taxonomy (NCBI): domain Eukaryota; kingdom Metazoa; phylum Chordata; class Actinopteri; order Scombriformes; family Scombridae; genus Rastrelliger; species Rastrelliger brachysoma. Next base: position 2,153 of record JANJYP010065615.1, read on the forward strand.
GGTAACATTGATAAACACAGACTAAATTGCTCATTGGAATGCAAGTCATAAATCAATTTAAAGGTAAAGCATGTAGTTGGTATGAATGTTCGTAAACTGTTTTTGCATTGTAATCCACTGACTCTGGCTTCGTAATATATTGTGCATTTCTTGATACATTTCTTAAAAAAAAACTTCTTGTATGGTAGGAGGTTGAACTGTTAATTAGAAGAATCTTACTGATAATTAAACTAGAGATGTAGATTAAATGCTGGATGAGTATAAAGAGCAGCAAAATATAGTTTTTACAACAATAACCAAGAGTTCTTATTCATTGCTTATAAAAAATATATAAAGCAATAATAGATTATTTCAATCATAATGAAGCAGTAGGTATCATTTAAACCCTTATGTTAATATACTGATTTAGATCGTCTAACCCCATTTTCTGCATGTTTCAGAGGCTTTAGAGATATGAATCTAGATCAAATCTGTATCACAATATCTAAAACCAGGGGCTATGGTTGGGTTGTATGGGTGGTTGCTGGCCTACAGGCACCATACTGTACGCGACCTCCACCTCTACACTGGAATGAACCATTATTCAATTCCAGTGGTGTGCGGTGTGCGTGTGATGTGTAAGAAATGAGCGTCTGTCCGTATGGTCTTTGATGGATGATGATTACGAGGAGGAAGTGAAGGTTTTGGAGAATGTGCGAGAGACAGAGGGGGGCGGGGTGAGGGCAGGGAAAACTGTAGTGAGAGTAAAATGAGGGAGGTTTGCAGAAGGGTGAGAGTGTGTTGGGATTTGTGGGGGCGGGTAGTCAGAGAGTCCACAGGGAGGAAGATGGGGGATGGTGAAGAACAGGGGGGATAGTAGTGAGCACAGTCACCCCTCTTTCTTATTATAATACCTCTATACTGTGAGCTGGCTTGTGAGCGAGCCCTGTAAGCTTAATTTTCTGCCCTCAGTGCCAGACTATGAATGGGATTTTGCATGAGAGCTTTGTCTCTGCTCAGCGCTCAGTGCCATGGGCTGAAACAGGGCACTCCATTCATGCACTCTCACCGATTTTGTCTCATTAGACTGTGGGCGCCATGCGTGTTGAGCTGCCTTTGTGTGTGTGTTGTATGTAAAGGCATGCGTGTTTGTTTCTGTAGAGTTTCCATGTGTGAGAATTGATTGCTTCGCTTGCAGGGTTTTTTTTCTCTCTAACATATGTGTGCATCAGGGGTAGGTCAGCATCTGTATCCGTGGTGGGGGGTTTTCTCTGTCAGTGTGGCAGATAGAGGACGGCAAAGGATAAGACCTTAGATCGGTGGAGGAGGGAGGAGAGACTGACTGCTCTCTACAAATTCAGTCAAGATTCACTCTCTCCTTGCCCTCGGGCCGGGTGTGAAATTGACACATACTCTGATAACTGCCCTACCCTCTTGATCTCCTTTTCCAAAAACAGCTCCTGCAACGGTGTCACTCTTATTTTAGAGCTGGCTTTGAATCCTTGACCTGGAAGCATGGTTTTTGTTTGTATTTTGCGCAAATGCTTTAATTGCAACATGCAGAGGATGATGGGGGAAATGAATGTGTTTGAAAGGCACCATCAGTGCTATCCTCAGAGTCATCTCTCATCACCATTCTGCTCTTTGTATGTATCAGTCTTTCAGACAGCAGAATGGCCCCTACAGTGTAGACTGAGGCTGAAAGCTGCAGCTGCTGAACATGCTGAGCAGAGGCAAGGGACAGCACTCCCACTGCACGCACACACATATACGGAGAGAGACAGAGAGGGAGAAAGAGAGAGAGAGAGAGAGATAGCTGCTCCTCCCTGTGTGTCTGATGTTTTGCTTTGCTTTAATAGCAAGACTGATGCCATTTAAATCTTTCGCTTCAATTCACTCAATGCAAATCCAGCTGCATAAGTGGGTTACCAAAGTCCCTTACTGACACATAGGCGAGGACAGTGAATACAGCAGGCCTATACAACCAACTCAGCCTTATTTATCCTAATGCTAGATTTTCTGATATTTTAACCAAACCTGAAAGATCTACAAAAATGAACACAGCTATGAGAAGATACACTACAGGAATTTTTTCCCCTCACATACTGCAATAATAACTTAAACTCCACACTAGAAAATTCAGAATCTCACTTTCTCTTGCACTACATTTATGTTTCATTTCTCATACAACTTAAATAAATCAATGATTTTTTTTTTTGCTCGGATAATGTAGTCCAGAGGGGACAAATCAAACACTGGCTTGAGAGGGATTTTTGAAATTTTGCTAGTTTTATGGTCACTGTAGGTTCACCCAGGGTCTGAACTACAGGTAAGAGCTGAGACTCTTTTAATAAGTAGGAGCAGGAACCCAAGATATCATTTGTAAAATTTTGAGGGGTCTTCCAAAATATTAATAATATACAATTTTTGCAATGTATTTTTATTTTTCTGTATCTTCATCATCATGGATCATGCATGAAATTAGGCAAATATTGATGTATGATTCATGCATGAGAATGAATCATTACTAATTCACTTTACTGGCATGCTATTCTTGCCAGTACCATCAAAGCATGGTGGTGCAATATCATTAATTAAACTCACTGTAAGTCAAAGATCAGAAAAAAAAATCTCAGTTTTGCTGACAGCATGTCAAAATGATAAACAGGAGGATGCAGCGCAGGCCACCTAGAGCTTTGCTCATTCACAGCCAACCACGGTTCGAATCCTGGCCTGAATGATCCTTTGCTGCATGTCTCACTCCCTCTCTCTCCCATGATTTAATGTCTAACAAAGGCATCTGTGCCACAACAAACAAGGCAGCTTACTTGCAAATATATCCAATTTCTCCACCTGATGAAAAAAGTGAGTCCCCCTGAAAGCCTCGGTTGCAGTTTACATCCTACACATTGCACCTTTAAATTCTTTCCTCTCTTTCATCGTTTTTGTTTTGTGTCATGTGGAACCATAAAAGTGCATCCAACACTTTCCACACACACACATTATCAAAAGCATGTAAACATTCCCCATATCACAGCATAAACATACAGTTGGCAATAATTTTGGAATCAGTTGTGGTGTTTATATTTATTTGGAGTGTAGTTTAAAGAAACAATCCTCCACTGTCTCCCCTCTGCCCAGCTTTTCAGCTTGTGTGGTATTAAAGATGCCCTGCTCTAAGTGAAGTCATTCCCTAATCCTGTATGTTCTGTATGGCCCCTCTGATGTGGAGACTCATGAAGGTGAAAGTGCTTTATGATTTGTTGGATATTATTAGCATGGTAATAGGGTCTTAGAAGACACAGAACGAGAGGGAGCAGCACACACTGTGCATCCAGGTGTGATAATATTCAGCAGCATTTGCCTCAGGAACATATCTGTCAGACAAGTGAACACACACTGTAATGAACGACTGGCCACTTCCCTGGAGAATGTGAATAATATGAATAAGAATAACACACATGTATACACATGTCTGTAAACACAAACACAAACACACACACACACACACACGCATACACATACACACATTTCCTCTGCCCTCCAAACCTGTCACCAGTGGCAAAGGTGCTTTGCACATGCAACACATGTACACACACACACGCACACACGCACACATACATGCACACAGAAAGAGAGAGAGAGACAGCGAGAGAGAGAAAGAGAGTGAGCGAGAGAGAGAGAGAGAGAGAGAGAGAGAGAGAGAGAGAGAGAGAGAGAGAGAGAGAGAGAAAGCACAACCACACATTGTATACGCACCAACCGTGCCTGAAGACACAACAAGAAACATCTAATTCTGAGTCACTCTGAGCTTGACTCACACTTTCTCTATTTCTCTCCCTTTCTCTCTCTTTCATACACACACACACACACACACACACACACACACACACACACANTTAACATTAAAATACACACATTTACGCAGACACAGCCACAGAGCAGTTTTTCCCCCCAGCAGCACTTCGCTTTACGAATGCCCTTAAACTTGGTTAGTGGGACAGAAGAGGGTTGTTTTTTTTAATTATTTCTAATAAATCATATATTTACTCTTGCCAAGTAAACATCATCATACACACATAGAACCTTAGACTCCTCCCATTTTAACGCTCGCTCCCTCCTCCTCTTCTGTCATCACTCTCTAATGAGTCTGTGAGTTTGCAGGTGAGCCAGAGCCTGAGGAGATGATAGCTGTGTGCTCCCACGTGTGAGTGTGTGCATGCATGATTATGTATGATAACATATACACACGGAAGTGCCCGAGCATCCGTTCACCTCAGGTTAACTCACTGCTTCATGCTAATTACAGATGGAAATCTAAAGGCTGATGAGTTCAAGACTTTTTATGATGAAGCATTAGATGTGCAGTCGTGCTGCTGTGCATGTGATGGAGTTACACAAGTATTTAAACAACGTGAGTCCACAGCTTTAATAAACATTAAGAACATATGTAGTGATCTGTTTTTTATTATTGTAGTAAGCTACATTATTATTGCAGTAAGCAGTTTACTGCAAATTATTATCCATTGTCAGTGTGCAAAAAAGGTATTGTTATTAATGGCCCATAATAAAATTTAATAATACCACTTCTGTAAATTATACATCTGTTGGGGAAGCTTCATTAAGCTCCAGTTGTAGCTGATAATCTACACTTCCTGAAATTAAAAATAGTTCCCATGGTTTTCAATATTTTCTTCAATATAGGCTATCAACTGATTGCTCAGTTATCAGCCTGCAAATGGATAACATGTTAACTGCACCATGTATATAAAGATATATATAAATATAACAAGGTTAGTACTCCAATATGGAGTCACAACCATGATTGTATATACTGTAATGTTTATTATCTACAGAGAGGGTACCAAGAGTTTAATCTGCAGCAGAATGCACTGCACTTGAACCACATCAGCCTGACAGTTGCTAAAAGATTATTGTAAGGTGGTGGGAATAATGCAGGCCTCTTATGATCTTACTTTGTAGAGTTACTGGGTGCCAAATCATTTCTTAAAGATAGAGCAATATGGGCAAAATGTGTAGAATGGAGATCAAACGAAATGTGCAACAATAAGATTAGTATCTATAGAAAACAGCTTGTGTAGTAGTAGTTGTGCTTATAAGCTTTAAAACTCCAAGCTTGCACACTTTAAACCCTTTTCAACAAGCTGTAAGCTTGTCCTTTATTTTCTTAAATATGCAGCTAGGTCACACAAACTGTACTGGTAGGCATAAACACAGGGGGCACCCAGAGTTGAACTGGGGACCTGTTGATCTGCAGTCAAACGCTCTACCACTGAGCTATACCCCCTTCATTTACTGTAGAGAAATGTTCTGATGAACGACCTGCAAGCGTTCCCATATGGACGCCTTTTTGGGACTTTATTAAAATGATCATGTAAACTAAAATTAATTCATGAATCCAATTTGTATTGTCATTTTTTTACATATTCATATGACCAAAATGAAAAGGGAAAAACTATTTGACATTTTATTTGTCAAAGGTTATAGCCCATAATACAATAGACAATTAGTCAAATGTTAATTCAGATTTGAAATTCAACATGCAATTTAAACAATATTATCTTATCACCCATTTGACATTTCATTATTAAAGACTTGAGTGAACAATATTCAAATGCCATAAATGAAACTGGGCATTTTTATTTTTACTGAATGAAATATATACGTAGTGTATGTTATCATTTCAATATAGTCCCCTAAAAGCTTCCATACTTGTGAGTCCATACATATGTTTACCCAAGAGCATGTGAGTCTCTTAGCTGAATGTTAGTGCATGATAATTAACATGTGTTTATGGAGATACTGTAGCCTCTGTTCAGCCTGTGTTAATTAATTTGCTTCATACTAATTATGGACAAGAATCAGTTTAAGGGTTTAATATTCCCAAGGACTTTTTTCCGCAGTTAAGGGTTAAACACAGTATAAACACTAGCAAGGGAGATCCATGAACCGTGTAATAACTGTGGTCAATCAGTTAGTTGAGAAATATAACAATGAAACAGTGAAAATGTAAAATTATGACATGGCTTTATTAACAGTTCATTCATATGCTTTATTCCCTATACTATGGAGCATGGCCTGGACAAAAAGCAGCTCAATAGAAAGCTCTCTTTTGTTTACGTATGTGGGCGTATAGGCTAGCTCAGTGGTAGCGCATTCAACTGTAGATCAAGAGGTCCCCAGTTCAACTCTGGATGCCCCCTATGGTGTAATTTATATTCATAACTAAATCACATACATGTAACACATTTTGTATTTGTATTGCTGTGGTGTCAGAGCACATTGATTCTGTAATTCTTTAGCAGAAGCTAGGTTCACATAAAAAAAGAAAAAACTAGCAGGAATCTGTGTCCTGACAGCGAGATTGAAAACAATTGGCATAAAACACGGAACATTTTGTAACATCTCAGTCACAGGTGTCAAAACTTTGGACTACAGTGTGTTCTGAAAGTCTACAGGTTTCCGTTTATAGCCAAACACTACAAATCATGCTGCAGGGAATAAATTTAGATTTCTGTGTAATAATAACTATTAATATCTATAACAGTGGCATGGTGCTGACCTATCAGGACGTTTCTGTTTTTGCTTGCTTTGCAACCATTTTAGTCTCCTGCAATTAAACAGAAGAAGGTGAAGCACAAATGAACAGTAAGCGGGTCAAAGTATAAGACAAATAAAAGCTGAAGTTTGTATTTTATTGAGCAATGACAAATGTGTTTGTGTGCAGAGAGCACCCAGAGTTCAACTGGGGACCGCTTGATTTGTTTGTGTTTATGTTTGAACTCTTCCAGTATTATATCATGTTGGCTGACTAATGGCTTAAAACAAATGTTGCTTACCTTTGTAAGTAAACTGCTTTCCTTCATGCGTATTATAACAAAACAGCTCATATGATTGATATGAAGCACATTCAGCTAAGCAAACTAAACAGTGGATTCACTGGAAAGAACAGCAGATTACAATAATTTAACTTGCCAAAATGATCCATATTCAAGTCATTTGAATTGCATTGCAGTTATTAGTATCTGTCAATTAATATAATTAATACATAATACTTATTTTCTAAGTTGATAATTAAGTGTCATTACAGAATTTGTCCAGCAGAGTGTGCTCCATTGTTTATAATACTATCAGGTGAAGCAGAGTGGCATCCATAGGTGGCATCACAGTAAATGGTAACTTGGAGTCAAGCCGAGTCTCGACAAGAAGTTGCCGATGATTTTGTGAAATACATTTCAATATAACTAATGTAGCATCAAGTCCATTTCTGACAATATGTTGCTCAAGTTTTCTGCGTGTTTGCTACGATGGTCCACTTTAGTTTGTCAGTATAGTCACAAATGTAGCAGACTGAAAGGTTAGCATCGGAGTGTCTTTCTGCAGCTCAGCAGACGACATTACAGTGGTGGTTTGCCGTCTACGACAACGAGCTCACCATTATTATTAGCGACATTAGCTAACAGGCTAACCAGCTAAACATGCTACTTTAATACCTTGTCAGTGAGGTAAAATGTCTTTATACCAAATGGTTTTGTTCAGTTGTTACATTTAACAAAAATTAAAATTTGTGTAGAATATGGTGTAACATCACTGCCACTCTTCATCTCTTCATTTTGTGAGCACTAAAACTAGCCTACATGAAGAGTGAAATACTTCTAAAGATTTTTTATGAGCATTCATGATTTAAGTTAAATTAAAATAATGACTGATACAACACATTACTAATGTTTATATGTTTTTTAAAGTACATATTTGTTATTTTCTCAATGCATATTACTAGAATTGGTTGACAATGTTTAATATTATATAAATTGTTTAACAAAGCATCCTGAGTACCTTATGAACAAGCCACAGCTAGAAAAGGTCTGTTCAATATATTAGCCATCATATTATTATTGGTAAATCTTTCTACTCTAAAATCAGTATCTATATGAGTTTTTTAAAAATCCCATAAACAGCATGGATCAATTGTGTATTTACCAATAAATGTTAAGACAAAACTTCTAAGAGTGCATAAATGAACAATAACTATAAACATATTGGGTTTGTACAGAGGAACTGGGACTTCTTGATCTGTAGCCAAATGCCCTACCAACTATATCTCCTATTTGAATGTATCTATTGTATTATAGATATTAAAACATGAATAGTCAAATAAACAGATTGTGGAGAACAATGAATGAATAAATAATATATTTTGGGCAATTGTGGATAGCTTTAATTCACATAATTACATGTTGTNACCAAACTTGGTGACATTTACTGAATATTACACCTACGCACTTGAATTCAGTGATACTCACTGCTGGCTCTTGTAGCTGGGTTTTAAGTAACCCCCCACAAGCTTATCCTCAGCTTCCTTTCAGACCAGCGTCCACAGATTCA
>JANJYP010065647.1:0-13009 GCA_024605115.1 Rastrelliger brachysoma
TGGGCCGGACAGAACCCTTCTAAGGGCCCATGGGCCGCATGTTTGTCTCCCCTGCTGTAATGTACTAGTTACTTTTTAAATGGCAGTGATTTTGTAATGCAATAGCCTTTAAAAGTAACATTCCCCAACACTTCATAAGCCTTAAAACACAACATGGACATTGTATGAACTCATCTTTCTTAGCAGTAAGGTAGGTACAACTATATTTCTTCAAACATGCTATATAGTATGAAGTATTCAGTAGCTCTATGTCGCTTCAGTGTTTCAGTACTGACCAAGAAGGAGCAGAGGAAGATGAAGGAGACAAAGTAGAAGTAGGCAAAGTCACTGCCGCACTCCTTCCCGTGAGTCCCTGATCGCTCATCACAGGCACGGTGACTCAGACATGACAGCATGATCTCGTGCCACGCCTCGCCTGTCGCGCTCCTGATGGACGGGAAAAGAGACAAAAAAATACAATTTACAGGTCTCTTTAACTAACTTTGTGGTTGTGTGTGTGTGTGTGTGTGTGTGTGTGTGTGTNACTAGTTTTACATGTACCAGTAGTCTGGATTAGTCTGAAAACAAGTGTGCTTTGAATTTCTAACACTTTTTAGTTAGAAATTTTATAATTTCAATATTCTGAATTGCAGTTTCGGTTTTGGAGACAGGAGTGAGAAATGTGCTGTGGCACAGGCACCTTTAATGTACAGTAGGTAAAAAGGAAATAGGAGAGAGAGAAGGGGTAGACATGCGGGAAAAAACGCTCTGGCCAGGAATCGAACCGGGGTCTGCCACCCTACGCTCTAACCACCACACTACCAAGTGAGCCAGCATGCTGCTTTTTTCTGTGTGAGCTCCATGACTGATATCCAGCACAAGTTCAGATGCAATGATAATGAATCATATATTATAAAGACTTAATTCCACAGCTAAACATGCAGACGATCTCACACTGTGCCAGCCTGGTGCATGGTCAAATTAATTCCACCGTATATTTTGTAAAGTCTCCAGAAGACAGCAGCTGTGTGAAGAGTTTTGAAGGATGTGGAACTTGTTTCTGTTCTTGTCCGACAGGCCTGCTGAACACACACTGTCTGGCAGAACAGAAACAGCACTGTGTGCTCTTCATACTCACTAACTCCTAACCAGTGCAGATCATCTTGTACACGAGGTGAGGATCAGAGTGAATTTACGAGAGCATTGAGGCCGCTGCCTACTGGGTTCAACACCCGAAATAACAAGCTGAAGACATGGTTATAGGATGGAGGCAACCTCTGCATTTTAGATCGAATTATTGTACTTTTAAAAGTCTCAACTAAAGACTTTTTTGGCTATTTGGGCCCCAACATTGCCTACCTGGATGAGACCATGACAGATAACTGGTAACTTTATTGTTTATTAGTTTACTCATTCTTTTATGTACCTGTGTACTTAATTTATCTATTTAGTTATTTATTTTATTGATTGTATTTTTATTTATTTATTTTATCTTTTAATCATTTATATATATTTTTTACTTTTTATGTATTTAATTTTCTTTATTTTATTTGTATTTTTCTTTAAATGTATTATTGTCATTTGTTTCCTAAAACTAATGTCACAGTTATTTCTAATTTCATCTAACATGAGCTGTTATTGTTGTTATTATGTCTGTTTTTTCTGTAAATATATGTAAATGAATGAAATGAATAAAACACAGATACTACCGATACTGATATTAGGGAGGAAAAAACAAGACAAATAACTAAATAAGTAACTTAAATGGATTCTTAAATTGTGTTCTTTTATCTTTTTTATTTTTATTTTTGTTATTGCTAGCTTGTTTTTGTAAATGCGGCTGAAAGGAAAAGCATTGAAATGTCATTGTACAGTAGCTGTTCAATGAGTTTGAAGCATAACTGATGACTCACTGTTTACTTCTATCTTTTTCTATCACTATGGCTGCTGTGATGTTATCAAATCTACATGAGTCTAGATTGTTTATGTTTATGTTTTTGGTAGAGAGCCTCTGTACTCTCAGTATATAATGAAGTGTACCTGAACAGGAGCATGAGAGCCTGGAGGAAAGTGCGGAAGTTGTTGTGGTGATTGATAGCCGTGTCCTCATTCAGATCGATGTTGCCGAACACCTGCAACACAAGATATGAGTGCAATTTTTTCTTACTGTTCTTGAAATGCGCAAATGTTTTTCCGCTTTTCGGGCCAGGTCACTGTACTGCTGTGTGCTTCTCATGTCCTCTGTGACCACAACAGTCGGCATATGTCACCCACCTGCATTCCAATGATGGCGTAAATGAAGAACAGCATAGCAATCAGCAGGCAAACATAAGGAAGGGCCTGGAGGGGGGAAAGAAAACCAAAACACATTTAATTATTAATATCTGCTCAAAAATTATTCCTCTCAGCGTGTGTGTGTGTGTGTGTGTGTGTGTGTTTATGTGAGTACCTTGAAGGACTGTACAAAGGTCCACAGCAGGATGCGGATGGTGTAGCCCTGCCTCAGCAGCTTGATGAGCCGAGCGGCTCTGAACAGCCTCAGGAAACTCAGGTTCAACAGCCTGTCCTGTTAGACATGGACATGACATCAAGCACTGAGCAAACACTATAGTTCACTGACAGACACTTCAATCAACATGCACTCATTCAGCTGGCACAGAGGTGACATACTGATCCCTTTTAAATGACAGGTTCACATCTTTTTTGTAGAATAGTAATCACTCTTGTCTACATGGACTGGTAACACACTCCCCATGATAATGTTAGTTTTCTTCTTGCAAATGTACAATGTATTAGATGTATGGTTTCATCAATGCTATAATTATAATTATTCATCAGTATCATAATTAGAATACAATCAGAAAATACAGGAAATGTGTATGTAGCATTAAAAACACAAGAAAAAAATACAAAAGAAAACAGCTACAGGCTAGTGTTCAAAAGTATTTAGTGTGACCTCCTCTTATAGGTACAGGGTACCTTTATTGATCCCTCTATGGGCAACTTCAAAATTGATATAACATTTCTAAAAGTAAAGTAAAATAAAAAACAAACAAAAAAATAAAAACACCTAAAAATATGATATAAAACACTAATGCATTTGAGCCATAGCAGGAACCTGGCTCTCTCTCTAAATGGAATCCTAAGACTTTTGCACAGCACTGAATGTAATCTATTATCTTGTGAAGTCTTAATCTCTCTTTTGAGCATCCTTTAAATAATCTTAGTTTTCTCTTTTTTCTCTGTATTATTTGTGTAAAGTAAAAAATCTAAAAAGAAAAACAAGGATCTGAAGCTAACATCAGGCTTTAGCAGTGTGAGGGAGCCAAATCTCATGCTTTCAGTATGACATTCATATGACATCCTTGTATTTCCACAGTGGGTCCAGTAACACAAAGAGGATTTGTTTGTCTACAAACAAATTTAACCCTATTTTTGCATTTGAGAGCTTTAAAAGCAACACATTTCCACCCCACATTTCTTTTAGCCAGACTTTTTCCTAATGTGAACATAATCATAAATAAAATCTTTTGTTTTGTGCTACTGATACATCTTCATCTTTATTTATTGCCAGACTCAGGGTACAAAAAAGAAGACAAAAAAAAAACACACAAAGTATACATGGCCAATGTAAAAAACAAACAAGCAGCCAAAAAAAAACAAAACAAAAAACATTACACTTATAAAAGACATTCATACCAATAACCATTAAGTGCCACATAAGTAACATGTGTGTGTGTGTGTGTGTGTATGTGTATATACACATACACTGGAGATCAAAATTAGAGAACACTTATGAACAATTGAACAATTCTGAAATAATGTCATCTTCACCTCAGCAGTTGAAGGACTTTGTGTTGTGTCTCTACCATACTACTAGAATTAAAATTAGAGAACACTTTCAAATACCTCCCAGTCATTGGTGTTAATCTGGCTCCTAGTACTTATTTCCTTCCAACCTCTATTTAACTGGCTGCCGAGCTTCCACTTTCACTGACTCTGAAGATGGTGGGCCGTTCTAAAGTGCATGAAAGCCTCCGGCAGCAGGTTGTCCAGATGAAGGCCAAAGGTATGACCTTATCAGCCATTGCACGACAAGTTGGTCGTTCCAAATCTGTGACGTCAAGAATACTGAATCTTTACAAGATTGCAAACTCATTCAAGTCCCCCCAAAAGCCTGGCCGTCCACGGGGCTAATACAAGAGAAGACAGGATACTACGGAGGATGTCAGTGGGCAATCATTCCACACTGCTGCGGAGATTGCTCGCCAGTTCAGCACTGAGCAGGGTGAGGATCTGTCTCATCATACAGTGTCTCAATGTTTAAGAGCATCTGGACTGAAAGCCCACTCTGCAGTGACCAAACCTTTCTTTAGCAGAAAGAATCAAAAGGCTATAATCTTTGCTGAGGAGCATGTTGTATGGACAGAGTTCACTTCAGTGATGAAAGTAAGTTTAATTTATTAGGGTCAGATGGGAAACATTATGTCCGGCGACAAACTGGAGAGACTAAACCCAGTGTTTGCGAAGAAGTCAGTGAAAGGTGAAGGAGGAAGTGTGATGGTTTGGGGCATGTTTTCTGCAGCAGGAGTTGGGCCTTTTATACAGCCACATGGCAGAGTGAATGCAAACAACATATGGTTCATCACCCAATCAGCCCACAGTGTTCATGCAGGACAAAGCTCCATGTCACACAGCAAAATGGGTAAAGCAGTTCCTTGAACTAATGACATGGCCTGCCCAGAGTCCTGATCTAAACCCTGTAGAGAACCTCTGGAAAGTCCTTGGTGACAAAGTTATGGAGTGTGAATGGAGTGGAGTGGACCAAAGTCACACCAGAGACTAGTGCTGTCCTGTGGCAGATGTGCTGAAGTCATTCAGAGCAAAGGCCTGTACACTTCCTACTAACTGCTGACTGTTGTAACCTTCATAAAATTTAGTTGTAATCTTTTTCCATGCTAGAGTCATTGTTGTTCTCTAACTCTGATCAGTGAGTTTTCTGCAAAATAATGTTTTTTTGTTTAAATACCCTATTTTGTGAAAAAAGTGTTCTAGTAGCATGGTAAAGACACAACAAAAAGTTCTTCAACTTGTTCATAAAGTGTTCTCTAATTTTGATCTCCAGTGTATGTGTGTGTGTGTGCGTACATATATGATGTGCAAATATACTTATTTGACCTGTGTTTATCAAGAAAAAGGTCAAGAATTCTGTGAATAAATCAAATACACTCTGACAGCTTCATTTGGCATTATTCAAATATAGAGTAAAAATATTAAGAGTGCATAAAGGGTTAAAGTTGTATTATGGGAAGTGAAGCAGAGAAGTGCAGGAGTACAGCCCCCCCTGTTAGAAAGTCATGAAATAAATTGAGTGTTTTATTCTACTGTTGAATCATTCATAATCCACCATCATGAGTGTGAAGCACACTTGTCACAGTAAATTCAACTGAATTATTTTCGGACACAATAAGAAACTACTTTTAAATTATGATCTTTTATTTGCACCAATGCTGCACAAAATTTCAAATTCTCTCTGTTCCTGGGTTGAGAGTGTTATTTCCTGATTGCTTGAGCCACAATTAATAGGAAAAGACTCATTTTGTCTTTTAAACTTTGCCTTTGTGACCATGGTGATGATATCTTGAAAAATGCCATTTCCTACAGTATTTAGCTGGAATTGGTTCAGAGAAGTTCACACTCCATCACATTTTACAGCTTCATGAACAAGTTATAGGTCAATCTTCTAGAATGGCGGCAAGAAGCTGTAAACATTCAGCGGATGCATTCTGTTATACATGTCTACTACTAGTTTATTAAGACATGACTATAGCTATAAAAGTCTGAACATTATAGTGGTCATATTCCTAATTAAATCAAAACCAAGAAGTCAGGAAAAGGCACTTTCCACTCAGGAACAAATTTCACTTATCACTTATTTTCTCAACCAAAGTGCAATATTCAGTCACTGCAGTACTCTTACTGGGGACATTTACCGAGCCTTAAACATCATCTGTGACCCCATGAACTAAAGAACATGGCCTGATCCCATGATCCCGCTCACTCACACAGACACACACACAGAGACACACACACTGGAGCACTACAAATCTAAACTCTTTTTGTGTAATAATAAAACATGTGTGCCTTAAACTTGTTTCAGTTGTTTACATACAGTATGATCTACTGTTTGCACCTTTTTATATTGCACATTGCACTTTATCTCCCTTACAGATTAGCAGTGTTTTATTTATGTCTAAAATTGTTTTAATTATCTTAAATGCTCTTATGGTTCAGGGAATGCTATCTACATTTTATTAGAATGTTGTCTGACCCTCAATAAAACTACTACTAGTAGCTACTACTCAAGAAACCAGAATGCGTTGTCACTCACCGTTGTCTAGTGACGTTTTGGGCAGGAGCATGGGAGCACCGCGGACGACAATCAACAAGATGAAAAAAATGTAGAGTATAGAGGGATAGAGACAAAGACAGAGAGATAGAAAGAGTGAGAGGAAGAGAGAGAGAGAGAGAGAGAGAGAGAGAGAGAGAGAGAGAGAGAGAGAGAGAGAGAGAGAGAGGAGGAGACACAAGAGAACAGTCATATTGTACAACATAAAGTGACAGAGCTCAACATATACGCACATGTAAATCAGTCAGAGGTTATTTCACAGTACACACATGTAAACAGAGCATGTAGGAGCACTGAAACTGTCAAACAACACAAGCTGTGAAGCACACATTAAATATTACTATGAACAAAGAACTCCTCTATGACCCCTCTCTATGATAAATCCATCCTATCAACACAACCCCCCTTCTCGTCCTCCTCGAAAGCTATCATCCCTCTTTGGACCAGTGCCATGTGATTGTCTTTGCTGATGTGCCTAGTTAGCTTGTTTGCACAAAGCTTTGCGATACAGACGCTCCCCGCCTTGGCTCATTAGCGTGAAAGCAGCGTGGTATGGATCATAGTGCATTGAGCCTTGTTGGACTGAAGTGATGGGGGAGTGTGTGTAAAAAAAAAAAAGAGAGGTGGGTGCTCTTACATTGATTTCGGTGACCAGGATGTCAGTGATGCTACCCAACACTGTCACAAAGTCAAACACGTTCCAGGCGTCCTTTAGGTAGTTCTGAGAAAGACAGCTCAAAGTCATTAGCTGGTATAGATTCATTTGTGACGTTCGCTGCTATTTTCGTGAATGTTTACCTACCAGCGGACCAAAAGCGATGATCTTGAGGATACATTCCAGAGAGAAGAGGGTGGTGAAGACGATGTTGAGATTTTTCAGCATGGCTTCGTAGAACTCTGGAGCTCCATGGAACTGAAAGACATAAAAAAAGAAAAAAGGAACAGGTATTTACTTTCCTAAATGTGGGATAGAAACTGCGTAATGATCTGAGCTTATTATTCAAGGACATTGCTACCTCAACTCAAATTGAGAATTTAAAGGGGAATTCCCGTTATTTGCAACCTAGACACTATTTATAGGGTTAAATATGGTTATATCCTCAAACCAGAAAGTTTGGTGTAATTTGGAATCCATCCAACGCTATTTAATCCACTGGTGATCGGAGTATATCCACACACTCTCTTATAACGGGAGCGCTAAAAGGCCACAGCTTGCAGCCTCTAAATAAGATATTATCTACCATGAAACTCATTCGTTTCACCACAAATTTATCAAGAATCACAGTGCTAGTTAGCTCAAAGTTGCATTGTTATTGTCATCTGGGGTTTTTACACTGTAATACAACCTAACTACTTGTAGGCTTTCAAATCTCTAATGAGGGGCTTTTGCGCTATAACCCTATAATAACACTTTATCTCTTTTTACTGAGTCTGATCCCGTTTGAAAGAGTTAAAACAGCAGCCAGTTGAGTAGTCTTTGTGACTAAAGCTCCTGTCAACTGTGGCTCTTTCCAACTGTGTATCTACATATATTGGAATGGTCTACGGTTGTTTAATCTGTGTCTTTGAAGTGTCCTTGAGTGCACTGAGGCACCTCTAAATAAAATGTATTATTATTATTATTATTATTATTATGAGCAACCCTCTTTCCAAGTCATCTTTTCCTTTTGTCATCTTGAGACCAAATCAGGATGTTTATGCACGCCACACAGGAAGGTCAGATTATATGCAGCAGTGGTGTAGTCTACTTTTCTGTAGTGAGTATACTCTTATACTTATAGTCCCTACTCATCCATCCTAGAGCAACGCATGGCAGATAACTCTTGAAGCAACACCCCATGAACACCATCACCATGTAGTGCACATGTGTGAAAGCACTTGCACTCATTCTGTTTCTTCACTTATTAATCCGAGGTTTTTTGTTAAATTTACATCCGTATCTAACACGTTAATCTGCAAGTCAAACCTACAGCGTGTGAGTATAGTCATCGACAGTTCTTACCTTCATCATCAGTACCACAGTGTTCAGGGCGATCATGATCATGATGGAGTACTCAAATGGAGCTGAGACCACAAACTTCCACATCCTGTACTGGAAGGACTGGGTGTTCTCCGGCATGTAGCGTGTCAGAGGCTTGGCATTGATGGCAAAGTCAATACAGGCCCTCTGTAACACAGAAACCATAGTGGTTCACTGTCTTTATTACTAACTCATCTCACTCTATACTTTTGGTATGAGTCATTCAATGTACATAGTTTCAACCTTTATAATAACTGCAACTTGTTATTTTAGTCTTATTTTTGGTCACAGGTGCTAACTATAGTCACAATAATTGACATTTGACATTCTAATGAGGATCTTAAGCAAAACATTAACCTTCATTAAAAAGATAAGAAGCAAAATTCAAGATTTTTATCTCATTATCTTCATTGGCCTCTAATTTCATAGCAGTACAGTGAAGCAGTATGCATTAGTATGAACTGAAGATAATTATTTTTCACTGTCTAGTGCCACCTGTCATATCATGTGTTTGTTGTTTCTTTGCTTTACCTCATTCTTTTCCAAGCTGCATTCAGCCAAGGCCTTGTCCCCCTGCTCCTGGAAGGTGATGATGATCAGAGCGACAAAGATGTTGACGAAGAAAAAAGGGAAGACCACGAAGTAGACCACGTAGAATAAGGACATCTCTATCCGGTAGCCTGGACTTGGACCCTGGTCCTCAAAGGTGGCATCAACAGAGTGCTTCAAGACTCTGCAAGAAGAACCGAGCAGGGAGGCATTTCCACTCTGCGATGTATTGCTTCAAAACACTTTCTACCTACAATATTTAAATATCTAACTCAACCTGTTTTGTCAGGTGTCAAATCATAAGCAAGTGTATTTAAAACTATAACCCAATAACCCAATATAACCCAGTTTCCACAGTATCCGTCACAGCTGCATTCCGACTCCAGTGCGTGTGCCACAGCAACTACAATTCATTCAGATAGATCACAACATTTCCACCACGTGCATCTCTGGTCCATCTCTAGTCCGTCCCAGCTCTGGCATTCAGCAGAAATATGCAGCAGTTCTATTTTTGCCTTATCACCCAGTCACAAGGCATCAATTCACATTGATTAGATCGCTGCAAACAGGATGTGGAACACGCAAAGCATCTGGTTATTTAAAAACAAAACTCACCTTGGCGAAACACCACTTTATTTTGAAAACTCTTCTTGGTATGAGCTGCAATTGCTGTCATAGAACTGGCTCTGCTAGTAGTAGTCTGATGTTTACATCTTGACTAACTTGTCAAATCCCGTGTGAATTCCTGCGAGTTTGTAGTTCACAGTGATATCAAGCTCTTGCGAGTGCTGCTCCTCAGTGCTGCAACGGATTGGAGATGGAGCTAGAACGGATTCAGTGGCCAAGGGTTTGCTGCATTCGTCGGACTGGAGTCAGAACAGCCCTGCAACAGATGCTGTGGAAACTGGAGGCAACAGTTATAGCTGAACTTACATTGGCCAGCCCTCCCCAGTGGACACAGTGAAGAGGGTCAGGAAGGCCCACAGCACATTGTCATAATGGAACTCGTATTTCTTCCACTCTCTGGGCATAGCTGCCACCTCGTCTTTGTCGTAGTCTAGGAATTGCCCTCTAGAAGACATGGAAGCAGATTTAAAACTGAGTGGTGTTCGCCCGGTACACACCAACAATGACCATTTACAGCATTCAAAGTTTAAGATATGAAATTTAGGGAAGTATGGGTTTGTAGACCAACTTGCAGTCTTTCTCCAAGCCCTTAGACTCATCTGTGCAGTAGAAGAATTTTCCCTTGAAGAGCTGAACGGCGATGACGGCAAAGATGAACATGAAGAGGATGTAAACGATGAGGATGTTCAGCACATTCTTCAAGGAGTTCACCACACAGTCAAATACAGCCTGTAGACACACAAGCACACACACACACATTACAAATGCATTTAGTATGTTAGCAACAGTCAAACAAAGACACATCATGTCAACACTAAACTACGCCAATGTGAGTCCATTACTCTTTGACAGAATCAATAACAGATTCTTGAACACATAAGCAATAAAACAGCCTTGCTCAGAATGTATTCATGCTGTGTCTCAAATCTTATATTTCTTAAGTTAGACTTCATATGTAAGGTGAAATGCAGTGCACTGTGAGTACCCGAATGCTGCACTCAAAACAGTCAGTTGAGTGTTGAGAGTTGAGTGTGCAACTATGGACACTACTCGCCACAACAGGGCGACTGTTGTCTTGGCTAGGTAGTGGAAAGGAATGGACCATTCTACTGTTATTCTTATATGGAATGCAGTGTTTGAACAGTATGTGGTTTCTGTTATGTGGTGCTATGACTGTAAACTCAATGTTTATGTGTATCTTTTTTAAGAAACTGAAGACAAATTTCCAGTTGTAGACAATAAAGTTTTTGTGTTCAGATATTTTCAAACAGGAAATGGTGACTGAGGATGTTGTAATTTTCGTGCCTTCACATGTATTATACATGTGTTTTTTGTACTAAGCACTATGTTGTTTTCCAATACAAACCTTCAGCAGGTTTACTGGGTTAATTTCGCAGTCTGTATGATTTGGTACTGCGAACAATACCAGGAATGCTAATGTTAGCTTGCTAACTAGCTGACCTTAATTTCTGGTGTGCAACAGCTGTGTTTGATTTGAGACAACACTACCCTGTTGAAATTTGTGCACTACACAACTAAGTACAGAGTGTACTGTCAAAGCTTTTCTGCTACAGTTTTATTTGGTGTGATATGACCAGCAGCTTGAGGTGACCAGTATTAGCAAACATCAGATATTGCTGTGTAACTGAATCAGCTTGATGACTTTATGACTCTGCTTGTTTTATCCTGTTATTTCCATTCATGGCAATTGTGTATTTATCATGTGTATCATTTACATACATAAAGTCCATTTTAAGAGTAATTTCATAGCAGGCTAAAACAGGCTAAGTGCTTTTGCTTTGCTCATTTGACCATAACCAGCATTACTGATGAATATGGCTGGGTGCACCTGTAACTACAGCCTATAATGACATTACAGTGTATTGACACTTTAAAGTACAGCTGATTTGGTTTCAAAGCTTTATTGTTGTGCCTTATGACAGAGAGCACTACTACAATGTTTAGTATCACTCCTAAATAATTAGAATTATATTTCATGCAGGATGAATTTGGTGTAATTCTGTATTTTTCTTCATGTAAAAAAAAACAAAACAGAAATTCTCCTGGTCAGCAGTTTGTGAGCAGTGCAGATTTCAGGCTAAAATGTGAATCTGAATAGTCCCCAATAAATGAACCATTTCCTCCAGTTTGAGTAATGTTTACTAAAAGCTACAGTCAGCAGCTGTTTGAGGAAATGGCTGAGCCTTTATCACAGTTTAGCCCTGCAACCCCACCTCCATAAATTAAAATAAAACAGAGCAACACCAGAGCAGAACCTTGAGTTTTGGCAGGCGTTTGATAGTCTTGAGAGGCCGGAGCACGCGGAGAACCCTCAGAGACTTGATCGTGCTTATGTCTTTGCCTTTGGTCCCCCTGTGGAGAGTAAACACAGTTAGACTATAGTAAGAATGATCTGCAATTATAATGTAGTGTATTAAATCAGTGTCTTCATGTGTTATTGATATTGATAAACTGGATATGTAGGAGATTTTTTAAAATTAAAGTTTAACATAATAATCAGCTAGGTTTAGGTTTTCTGAATATCACCAAAAACACATCAGTAAGAGAGAAGCCTAATTGGAAACCCTGTAATATAAGGTATTGTGGTTCATGCATGATGCTATTTGTAAAGTGTAGTGCTCAGTTCAGACACTAGTCTTGGCATGTGTGATGTGAGGTATATAGTCATTCACCAAGCACTGTGGTAGAAGTCAAACTTTAAAACAGTGTTTATGCGGACTGACAACCAAGACAACATGGTGACTAGCTGCCCATAGATTATCCTGCCATCCATGTTGCTGTCTTAAATATGAAAAACCTAAAAATTTCATAAGCATCTGTGAAGACACATCTGTCAGCAGAAACCAACAACTTACTTTTTATGGCAGAGGTCTCCAACCCTGCTCCTGGAGAGCTACTACCCTGCATGTTTTCGGTATCTCCCCCTGTCTAACGCATCTGATTCTAATTATTAATTTGTTATTAATAAGTTGAAGCTTGTGAAGGGGCTTGATAATGAGTTAATTGTTAAGATCAGGTGTGTTAGAGTGGGGAGATACCTAAAACATGAAGGGTAGCAGCTCTCCAGGAGGAGGCTTTTAAACCATTGCTTTATGTCAATATGTTGACCAACAGATATACAGTAACTGGGACTACTTTGCTGTACCAGTAAGTACACCAAAATAATAAATAATAAATACAGAAAGGATGTCTTGGTTTACATTTTTGGGAAATACACATATATTCTTCTTTAAGAGAGTAAGATTTGAAGATTGATAGCTGTCTCATGTTGGTAAATGTCAATACGGAGATTGACTAAAATATGCATCACTTAGCATTAAAACTAAAGTGCAGGCGCAAAAAAAATAGCTACACTATGAAACATAATCAAAATTGTATACAAACAAAAATGTAAAAAAAAAAAA
>JANJYP010065681.1:0-14147 GCA_024605115.1 Rastrelliger brachysoma
GAAAAATGAAAAAGGGATAAAGTTTCAGAGAGAGACATAAAGACACAAAATAAAAACAGGAATTTACAAAAAAGCACACGAAAAGGAATGAGACATGAAGAGAGTTATTCAACACTAAAATGTGGAAGCCTATTTTGTAGCACTTTTAAAAGAACTGCAGTATCTAATATTTCCACATTTGATATTACAAATTTGGAGTGATTTATACTATAAGACATAGAGAATCGTAAAATTTAACACCCAAATGTGAATGTATCATTGTCAAAAGCCCACAAGCCCATGATTACAAAATCCAATATTTCCTAATTTCCAAATGTTATAAGGGGACAGAGGGTGAATCAGTGAAGCTGGCGAAAATGATGTATTGGCTGCAGATGAAAACAGACACCAGCTGGCTTCTATTCCCCAGAGAGGAGGATGGTGCTGTCTGTGTAATTTGCAGATACAAGAGCTGCTGATGTTGTTTTGATTCTAACAGCCCCTTCACAAGAGTTGTTATTGTGCATTAAAGGGAGTGAGAGAATAAGAGACTGGCAGACAAGCAGACGGAGAGCAAGAGTGGAAGAGAATCAGGGAGGGGCTTGGCGTGTGATAGTGGTAGTTCAATAGACAGAGATGGACAATAATGAAAAGCTTTTCAATCAAAATCACAGGAAATGTTCTCCTCTCTCTCCAAATTTGAACCTTTCAACTCATAGTTATTTATAAGTGTCTTGTTCAGAGATAGACAGAAATATTAATAAACCAATACTATCATCATTTTCATTTGTTTGTGTCCATCTTTCTTGGCTATGGAGGGTTTTGCTGATTGAACAATCTTCCTAATCACTTCTTACCTTGCATCATGGCCTCTAGTTCGTCTGCCTGCTTGTGTTCATTCCCAGATCTCAACGCAAGCAGAAACAGCGTCAGACACACAGACTTCAGGTCGCCACCTTCCTCTTTGTCTGCAAATATCTTCACCTGGTTCTTCAGTTCCTTCAGTCGGTGCTTCTGGGCACGACGAGTTAGCGATAGCAAGTGTTGACGGGGTCTCCCCCCTTTATTGGTTAGCAGGTAGATGTCAAGTTCTGATGACTGCTGTTTTCCATACTGTTCATCCAGATCATGGCCCACACAGTGTTCTTTAAATGAATCTAACCTCACATGCTGGCCACAGTCACCTCTGGGGCACAGCAAAGGCAGAGAGTGTAGGGCTGATAAAAAGGCTTTTGGAGGAGGAGTAACATTATCAGGGCCACATGGCAAATTGCAGGCTGGGCAGTGAGGACCAAGAATATGGGTATATTTTATAATACAGCTGCGGCAGAAGAGGTGCCCACAGGGAGATTGAACTGGGTCGAAGAGAAGGTGGTCACACACCAGGCAGGTGAAAGAAAAAAGGAAATCCACAGGGAGCTTCTCTGTGACCAGCTTGATATTCAGGTGGTCTTTCTGGCAGTGGGTGATGTTCTTCACCCAGTGTTCTCTCTGGGTGCTGGGTCTCTTCCAGGTCCTGAACACAGGAGAATGGTCTCCAAATGGCCTCAGAGCTCTCCTCTCCCCAATAACAATGCTGTTGCTGTACTCCCACCTGGTCCTTTTTACCAGGCTCTGAGCTCTAGGAATTGTCCTCCTCTTTCTTCCTGTCCGCTGAAATGATGGCTTCTTGGGGGAGCAAAGATGACAGGGGGAAGAGTGAGGATTCCACTCAGGGACTCTAGTTCTAGAGAAGCTACAGACACCCCCTCCTCGTATGGCAGCCATCCAGCAGCGATGGCAGAAGGAAAGAGGGTGGACAGCTTCTGTGTCCTCTGTCACGTCCACTTTGAAGACTTTGAGGATGACCTCTGGCCAGCTTGTAAACTTGCAGCCCATTTTACGCAGGGCAACCTTGCTTGCATCATCCAGATCTGCATGAACATCATGCACTGGGCCTTTGACTTTCCTTAGGACATTTCCACAGAGGCGGCACAGGCCCCTTCGTGGTGGGAAAAAAAGTGTTGTTAATGTCTTTGAGAGAAACAAGTGTAACATAGCAGTATATCAGTATATATGTAATACAGGAACATTTAATCACCTGAGGTGGTTCATGTGGGTGTCCATTTCTAGCAGCTTCATATCTACCCTCCGGCCTGGCCCCTCCACATTTTCTTTGCTTTTTCCCCCTAGGCATAATTTCATAACACTACCTGGACCTACACCATTATCCAACTCTATATTTGGAGCTACAGGAGGTGTAAACCCTGTCAAGGCTCCTTTCTCAAGTTGTGTCTCACTGGGCAAAGGGGCCTTCTCCATGGACCTCACCCTAAACAGCTTAAACTTCCACTGAGAATACTGAGAGTGAGGATGCTGGAGCTCAGCCGGTATTGAGGATCTGGGGCCATTTGTCTCTGAGCTGTCTTCCACCATGATGTGATTCAGACCTTAGACCCTGGAGAGAAGAGGAAAAGAGAGAAGAGCTTAGTTTGATACATTGAAAAATTATGAAATTAATTTCATCTGTCCATGAGAGGCTCATTAATGGATAGAGAGAAAAGATTCAAGGGTTCAAATTCTCAGATATCCCCAGAGTCTTCTCAGCTTTGAGCCCATGACAAGATCAAACAGCTTTACTTGATTCCTGTTGAATTTATACACTAGAGTACCCTGAAATCCCACTGAACAGAGAATAGTGAGCCCTGACCTAGTGCTGTATTATACCATAAGTGGCATTTAGATCTTGTGTAAAATGCATGAGACAAGCATTGGGGGATCGATACAGCACAAAAATCTTCATTTTTCTCATCTCCAATCCCATCGCTCAGGGAGCTATTGTGATTTTTTTTCCTTTGACACAGCAAGCTTGCTAAATGGGCCAACCTTCATCCTAGCAATGCTGTCAATCATTTATATTAGTCATTTTCTTGGCTGGAGGGAGAGTTGGAGCCCTGGGAGCCTCCAACTGGCATTTTAAATGTGGGGCAAAAATTGGAGACACAGGAAACTTATTTTATAATACATATATTGACCAAACAGGATGGAAAAGAAAATAAGAAACCATCATACTGAGTAAAGATCTTAAAGAATTATTCCAACCACAACATTGTTCAATTCACAAATGATATTTCAACAGCCTAGTGCTTTTATGATATGGCACAGGTAAGATCAATGATACTGCTGCACTGACAGATCTTATTTCATCTTCTCCTGTACTAAGTAATTTTTTTTGTTTGTTTGTTTTTTGTTTTAGTTTTACTTTAGCACAATTTTTTAAAAATGCACAAAAATGACAAAGATAACAAACAATATAAAGAGTTAGTTGGGTATCATTAATCAAAGTTGTTGAATTTTCTTTAACTCATGTAGACTTATGAACAAGAGGTGAAAAGTAACTAGAATAAAGAATATTGAGACAATCCCCAGTAAGTGGTCTAGGTTTTTCCTCATTTAGAGAACATGGACAAAAATTCAGAGAAATGTGGGCAATAAATAACACTGACAATAACATTCTTTTCACCAGAGACATCAGATTGCTCACAAATTCCAGGTCGGCTCTATCTGACTTCAGAGACCGATCAGATAGATAGATCAGAGATATTTCATCTCCAGATCTATTCTCTTACCAAGTGAACTAAATTCTATTTTGGTAGTTTATAGATACATCTGTGAGCCATATTTCTGATAAACCAATAAAATAAACATCATATTTAAATAATAATAAATTAAAAAGTACATAGATTAGAGACATCAAATGATGAAAAAAAGGTGTTGGTCATCATCAGAGTTGTTCCATTACCAGGTCAGGCAATAAAGCAGTCAAACAATCTTAGAAATTATGATATCCATTATTGAGTCTTACCATTGCATACCTATAGCACACACACTGCAGCATCTTCCATCTATCCATCTTTCAATGTTCTAGCTACATTTTCTCCCTGGGAGGCTTGAATCTGGCAGTCTCCTTCATTTCCTGGCTCTGTGTGTACTTCACATGTTGAACTCTCCTTTGAGACAAACAGCTGAGTCTGTGTGTATGTTTGTCAGCTGAGCTCTTACCTTGTTTTTCAGTCTCAGCTGGCATCAGCTCCCCTGGGGGCCTGTTCTGCATGGGAGCACAAGGGAAGCCCTGGAGCCAAGCCTATACAAATTACATGCATACACTGTAAATGTTTGGGTCTGTCACAACTTGGAGCATCAGCTACTAGGAGATGAGGCTCCATATAGGGATTGCTCCTGTCTCTCTCCATGTGCTTTGTATTTATACCCTTGCTTTGATGGGGCCCCAACAGTCAACTCTCACCACCTGACACAGACAGCTGATTTTGAAAAAACAAGGTCAAACCCAAAGCAAACTTACAAGCATGTGCATGTACAGAATCCAACAGCATATCCCAGACAAACAACTTTCTACCACAACACAGCAATCTTCAGCTGGAGACACTTCTGTGTCACATTTATCTTCTCATATTCATCTCCAGGTTTACCTCATCCAGGTGGCTGTACTCTAATATAAAGAGATACTGTTAAACATATGTAAAGGCTACTTAAGCAGTGACATAAAAGACCACAAGGTGAATACAGTCATATCCCTCACAAAAGTAAAACAATCAGCAAAGAAATATATTCTAATAATAATATTGTAAATTCAGATTTTGCCTTAAGAATACATTTCAAGAAATTAAGCCACTAATGAGCGCAGGATGGAACCCAGCATTTAACAACTAAGTGCTAAATATTTATAATGAAGTCAGTGGAGGCGTTAAACAAAAATCCTGTTAAAACTGTCTTTTCAGTCATTTTTCCTTATAATGGTGTGATGTGTCAAAAACAGAAGACCATTGTTGCAATAATTCTTGCCCTACCAATTTTCTCATGAGGGCAAACTAATTATGCCATTATCTTTGGATAACAACATTGTTTTCCCATGATAATGTGATAATTATGTAGAAAAAACAAGATGTGAGTGTATGATGTCTCAATATTTATACATATAATATGAGGGTGTGAAAGGGTTATGTCACTCAAACTGAACAGAATACAAATAAATAAATTAGAAATAAAAAGAAAAAAGGCTGTGGCTCAGATGGTAGAGCAGTTGTCCACTAATCGGAGGGTTGGGGGTTCGATTCCCAGCTCCCCCAGTCCACATGTTGATGTGTCCTTGAGCAAAACACTTAACCCCAAAGTGCTTCCACTGCTGTGTGTGTGAATGGTTAGCTTACTGATGAGTAGGTTGGGGTAGCCACCTCTCACCAGTGTATGAATGTGACATAGTGTAAAGCACTTTGAGTCGTTGCAATGACTAGAAAAGCGTTACATAAGTACAGTCTATTTACCATTTATTTTCAGTCTAATTACTATGTTTGAATATTTTTTTAATATTTCAAATATTCTTTGTTTTTACCTTCAATTGTATATACTGTGATGCTGTCATTTTGTTTTATCAGCAGTTTTTCCCTTTATGTGATGTCAGCACATAAGCAACACATTTCATTTATTTCTTCTGTCTGTCACCATTCAGAACAAGTTTAATTAGACAGCATCATTTGATGTAATATCTCAGTAGGTGCAGGGAGTATTTGCCCAAGATCTCTCTTGTTTGTAATTATCCGGGGGATTAATCTGGTGTATTCGCCACAGGAGCCTGTTGGTGTTGCATTGGATTTGCCAGCCAAGTCATTAGATACACAGTCAGTGGGCACCAAACAACAGTTAGGTCTCTCCCACTCTTGTCAGCTTAACAGGGGAGCAGGATGAATACTGACAGGCTTTGTAGCTTATATTTGGTGCATATGGTCATATGTGACCTTAAACGGCAAGAGTAGTAGTAGTAGTAAAGTGTGTGTATGTGCATGTGTGTGTGCGTGTGAGATAAGCATACTTGTCTTACACTCACAAAATTAGAAAAATACACTTTAAAAGTTAGTGGTAAGAAATTATGTTTTTTAGGCCTATTCAAACAGTTGGGAGATTTGAGGTACCCATAGCTTGATATATTACACATCCAACAACCAAATGATGGATTGTAGCAAGATGTTCCAAGCCTATTTATAGTTGATATTTAGATTTATGATAGCCAGGTAGCCACACGTTTCCAAGGTAAATGACACACCTAGCTCCATGGCAGACAGGGACAAAGCTGCAGATGCCAACCTGACAAACAAGCGGTGACCCCCTGAGACCCCCATCTCTCTGTGCCTGCTAATTGACTTGTTATTGATCAACTCAAAGACAGTCTGATTTATGGGGAGGAGGACTCATAGAGACAGCCACCTGGCATGGAGAAGAGTGTTACGAATGTGAGGAGCAAACCCTGGGGGACTAGAGGCTGCAGTTTAGGATGACATACAGGAGTTTGCAATGCACCACTGAACTGACATTTTGTACTAAGAGAGGTCATTTTTTGTAATATGATGAATCCAAACAACGTCAATGAGCATGCATGTAGCAGGTGTGTATATAGTGGGAGGGATGAGTTGGAATATGGCAAGGGCAGTCGGTGTGTGTGTGTGTGTGTGTGTGTGTGTGTGTGTGTGTGTGTGTGTGTGTGTGTGTGTGTGTGTGTGTGTGTGTNGATTAGAGAGAACAGCATGGCTAGGCATGCATTTGTGAGTCTGTGTCGGTATGTAGGTGATATCCAAGAACAATACAGAATAAATATAAAATAGTCTCACTAATCAATCCTTGAGAGACTTTAGAATAATTGTATTTGGGCCTCTGTGTATAAAACAAAGAGACTAATGTACACAGAGAGTGAAGGGGCAAAAGGGGGAGGTAGAAGAGATGAAAGACAGAGAAGGAGGATATAGTAGTGATCTTGTGTAAAGGAGTTGTACAGGATAACAAGCTTAGCTCAGAGTGGGGAACACAAAAGGGCTTAAGGTTGATTGCAGACTGTGACAAGGAAAAGGGGGAAGAGATCAAGCCTTCCAGGCAGCACTATGTAAGCCAGAGGTCCAAAAAAGGCCCCCGACAGCTCAAGTCACATAGCAGCTTAAATAAAAGAGTCAATAGCAGAAATGGACAATAGCTAAATTCTTCAGATATGCCAGAATCTTCTTCATGGGGAATAAAATGTCAGAGTTGTCTACATTTGAATGGACCAAGCAAAATTACAGTATGATCTTTCTAAATGTCATGAAGAATGTAGGCATCTTTGTGACTATATTCATTGTAAAGAGGGCATTTCACTCTCATATTTCCACTGAGTGTTAAGCAATATTTTGAACATTCAGTATGCAAATTTTAAATTGCATTTTCATAGCACGTCCCATAATTTCAGCCTCCCCAAGCCAGTTCTTGGTGAGCTGCTCCCAATGTCCACCTTTTCTATCTCTCATCCTGAGACATGATTTGGTAGATTAATACTCAAAGAAGTAGACTTCAATGCAGAGCTATTCGTCAAAGCTAACTGCCAGAACAAACCCTTTGCCCCACTACTCAAATACCCCTCATTTATCTCCCTCACTCTCTCCCTCTTAAAGTCTTGTTTCCCTCATCTTACCCCTCTCTTCTAACCCTCACCTTAGGTTTGGTTAATAATCCATTATGTGATTATTCCAATGAGGTGATTAATTACTGGCTCTCCTTCCCTCCGTGCCACAGGTTAGCACACTCACAATGACATCGATGGGGCAGCTAAGTTGAATAATGTCGTCTTGGAGCCTTGTGTGACCCTGTATGACTTGGCTGCGTTTGTTGTCTGCTCATCCTGACTGATGGAGTTTTAACAGACAGTAGAGACACTACAACATCACAGTTCCTACAAATAACATCCCCCACAAGCTTCTGACAGTCTGACACCACAATATCATCCATGTCCAGCTATCCAAATATTCATTTTATTGGATAGTCTAGCCTTGGGACTGCATTAATTCGTTCCAAATCTTGCATTATAACTTTCCCTGAGGCGCTACAGAGTTATTTTAGTTTTGGACCAGCTCCATTCATCTCTTCTGTTCTGGCGAGTTAAACTATATATGAAGAACAACTTAAGCTGCAACAACTGTGAGTGTCCATTTTAAGAACCTTTTTTGAAAATAAAACAAATCCTATTACCATAGCAAGGTAGGCCACAAAAGGGTCAACATGCAGAGATTGTACTATACATGGTGGGATTGTGCTGGGGTTTACAGTATAACCCTCTGAAAAACGAGACCTGCATCAGAACAGACAATCCAGATGGATGTTGATCCACTCACAGTAAACCAAATGAAATTAAACCCTAAGCCTGATTCAGGAGCACTAGACTAGAGTTGGGAATCAGGACCAGTGTCTTTAATCAAAATAACAATGCTCTTTAATTCTATGTTAATTAAATGTAGATTTCCCTGATTGAGAAGCAGTCTCCTTGATGCCAGGGGACCTCCAGTCCCATAAACATCCACTCACTGGATTTGTCTTATGTTTAACCATGCATTAGTCCTCTTTTCCTAAATTGTCTGGTGCTGGTTTACACAGACGGTCTGTCAGCTGAAGGATAGTAGCTTGCAAACAACTCCTTGATATTTCAAAGTGCTCAGCATCCTTTAGGGAAGGATTTCTTGGTGTGTTACATCCATATAGTTCTTAAGTGAAATCAGAGAATTACTGAAAGAGTATCCATCTCTTGACCGGTCACTCTTCCTCTTTTCCCCTCCCCCAGCCCTCCTCCATCAATGTAATGAGCAAATCATGGCCACTAGGGAGAGATGTAGAAAGAAAAATTGGTTCCATTATGTGTCAAGGAGTGTGAAAGAGCAGTGCTGTTGTCTGTCAACTCCAACCTCAACTGTCCCTGGTCTTAACTTTACACCAAACACAAAGAGCTCTTTTCCCAAAAGTAGATCTGCTTAACTAAAAAGTCTATTATAGGAAATGCCAGGACAGCTGTGCCCTTTTCTGCACTAGCTCTGCCAAAGCTCAGACAAGGGAACAATGGACACAGTAACACGCGCCAATTCAAGGCTGATTTAGAGTGACTGGTCTTAACCCAGACTTATAGAGTACAGTAATTATAGGAATTGAAGGGAGGTGCTGTGAAAGATGCTGTGGATAGGTTTGGGGGTGGAGGGAGAACTTGTTGTCATTTGGCAGCCACTCCAGTTGGAGAGAGAAATGACTACTGGAGCCAGAGTCTGGGTGGTGGAACATTTATCAACCAGTCATCGCAATAATTCACATGATCCAGTGGGGAGCCATTATTACAACCCCCTGTTCTCTCACTCCAACCTGCTGGTGGCCAGGATGATGATAGCTATGGGCGTCATGAGCACAGGAACAGACATGGACAATAATTGTTTCAGAACAACAGTTTGGAATGTCCCATCTTTTGCCACAGAGTCATATGTAGCCTGTGGATTTTACTGCACTGAGAAACAAGAGAGCAGTTGAGCCCAACTCAGGGGCATATGGCATTTGTTAACTGCAGCAGAACACAGAGATGCCTGAGGAAGGGACTGACAAACATGTGGTCCCTGTAGTTGGAGGGGGAAGTAACTAGCACTGAATATATAAAGATCCCAAATAAACACACCATCCACCTGCTCTGCTTTGGGACCAGCTAGATCCGCAGGTATTGATACAGTTTTGCTTTTGCTGGCCTGTCTGTGCAGGGAAGCATAACAGGCTCTGCATAAGTAAATAAATTCCTAACTGAATAGGGAATAAGGCAAAGAGGCAAGGGAAACCCGCAATGGCCGTCTCATAATACTGATGATAAAAACGTTATTCTTCTATTCATACTCTCCTCATTCTGTTGTTACCATTTTTTCTTTTGCCTCCTATGGGAAGCACATCATTTAATATACACAGATTTCCACCCTGTCCCTTTTTGTGAAAGACCTGCAGGAGAGGGAGAGAAATGGGGACTGTTTATTCAGTCAGATGGTCTAACGTGTGTGGAATATATTGGAACTGAAGAGGAAGTTGTCTGCACAATGGCAGTTGGCATCAGAGAGTGAGTGAGTGATACTGTGACCAAAATTACTCATTCACTCACTATTTCCATATAATGAATAGTAATAAATAAAGTCACAGTCATAAATTGAAATGTCAGAGACTCATGAATTATCATAAATTTGCACCATCACTTACAATTTTACTGTTAAAGAATAGTCGTCTACACATCTATTAATGGACAAAATTGTATAGCGATATACTGCATATATAAATAAAAAGTATATGGATGCATACCATAGTATCCACCAATGCAAACTTTGGTAATACTTTAATTTATGGGTCTGTTATCATAATAATTTCCAATTAATTCATGTAAAGTGCTCAGTAATTTGGTGCCAATTACATGGAAAATAGCAGCAATGCACCTGAACAGGTAAGATGTTTAGAGTTAAGAAGCTGTTTTTGATTTTCAAAAGAATTTTTCCGAAAAGATGCTTTCACTCAAAGCTAAATAAATATTGCTTTATCCTCCCTTGGTCATTAGGAACTTTATTTTTCATATTGAATTGTATGACTGGCTTTAGACAAAGTGCCCCTTTTTCATGTTCAGCCACTGACCTGTGCATTGACTTTAAGTTAAACTACTTTAGCAATTAATTGTTTGTTTATTTAAAAAAAGGAAGTCTATCATTTGAACACTGCCTCTGTTTTACCTATAATCAGTACTCTGTTCTTTCAAATAAACTTCCTAAGCCATTATTTAAAATTACTTGGAATTTATAGACCTACAAGATAAAGAGTTCCAAAATTATTCTCTCAAGATGGCTGCAACTATGTCTGTCTTTTTCACCGTGTCTCCTCAGCCTCGTCCCATTTCACTTCCTTATGTCATTCACTGTCATTGTGAAAAGGTGTGTGTGACTCCACTACTGCACCAGAGTCCATTATCATAAATAGGCCAATAAGTAACTTCACACAACGTGTCTCCAAAGCAAGCACACTCTATATGCAAAGCAGAAGCACACTGTTAAAGAAACTGGCGCCAAGTGATTATATTTGTAATTTAATTTCCTTGGTCACACAGAGATAAGAGAAGGGAGCAGCTACAGTTGGCCAGGGATGAATAGAGTGATGAGAATGGGACTACAGCTTCATTGTCTGGACTGAGATGTCCGAGACGACACCACTTATGAGCAAGGGTAAAAGCGGGCAGATATGCACACAGGGATCCACAAGTCTAAACTCAAAGATACAAAAACAATCTTAGTACCGAAGACAGTAGAGAACACTCTACAATGCAAAGACACCTGCACTCTCACATCAAGCAGATACATGTAAGTGTAGGATAATCAAGACAGTCTTTTCCCTTATGCAAGCTCTGTCTCTCCCCTTTCTGTCTGCCTCCTTGGCACTCAGCTCTGCTGAACAAATGTAATCAGCAGGTTGGTCTGTGTGGGATGTCAGTCACAAAGAGCAATAGCTCATTGAAGATTCTACAGGCAAGATGAACTGAGTCCCTCCAAGAAAAACGACTGAAGGACACAAGGTGTACTCTCCCCACATCATCATGCACTCTCTCTTTCTCTCTCCATCTGAGATTGTAGCACTGCCAACATCAAATTTCCCCAACTTTTCTATTTTCAAAGAGTGTCCACTTATACTGATGACAATGCAGTGGAGGGCACAAAACCCCAGTGGTCCAGCTCTGATTTTAACTATATCAGAACTTTTAGGGCTGTAGAGAGCCAGTGGTGAGGGCTGGAGAGAAAGAGAGGAGGTACAAGGTTCATCAAAACATGTCACCACACAATGCAGTACAGAATTCAGGGACATCATGAAGCTATTTTGTGACATCTCAAATCCTCTCTCCCCCTTTGTTCTCTGTTCTCTCCTCCTCTCATCTTTATGTCTGTTACTCCCCTGCTGTCTTGTCTCCCTGCACATTCCCTCAGTGTCTTCACTTTGAATGCAACAGCATTAACCTGTCAGGAAAGTTACAAATGTTCAGACTGAATTATGTAAACCATAGAGATATAAAACTGCAAAAAGCATGGCGTTCTCACTTTATTTCATAATTCATCATGCTCCCACATCGAGCCAAATAAAACCTGACTTATTAAGTAGTCCAGCACATTCTGGTTCAAAAATGTCTGAAATATGCCTGAGAATATTAATCACATGGTGTCTATCTCACAAATACAGATCTAACACACAAACACAGATACATGCCTACATTTTTTTGTATGTGATTTTTATCATTCATCAAATGAGANGATACATGCATACATTTTTTTGTATGTGATTTTTATCATTCATCAAATGAGAGCACTGTCTCCCCTATTTCACCAGATTTGATTGCAAGAGACAAGCCAATAGATGTAACACTAGCACCACCAAAAGGTAAAGCAAGAAACAACAGTTTTTTTTCTCCTCCTTCTCCTTTACACTTGCTCTCTTTTTCTTCCCCTCCAAAATACAAACATACAGCTCTGNTAAGAGACAAGCCAATAGATGTAACACTAGCACCACCAAAAGGTAAAGCAAAAAACAACAGTTTTTTTTCTCCTCCTCCTTTGCACTCACTCTCTTTTTCTTCCCCTCCAAAATACAAACATACAGCTCTGGAAATCAGATTAAGGATGCTTCTCCTTGGCAGCCGGCAAGTTTATTTATTTATCTCAATGAACACAACCAACCGTGGACATGCAGGAGCACCGAAAAACATACTCCCACTCAGACTATACTCAGGGATGGCGGTGCAGCATTAGTAGGACATGGCTGTATAATTGGTCTCTAATTGATATGAAGAGCAGTGGTTTAGCCAAGGTTGTGTTCTACACATGCTGCTGGCTACAAGCAAGAAGCGCTGGCGGCCTCCTCAATCTTTGTGCCATCTTCTGATTGATGTCTCTGTAGCAAATGCCCTTCAACAATCAGTATCCACAATCTTCCTGTGTCTATCAGGCCACCTGTCTATCTCTATGTAACATCTTCTACCATTCATCTGTCATTTTCTCCCTTTGTGCCTAAACATCTCACTATCTTTTCCTCTCTATCTCTACAGTGATTTGACCTGTCTCTGTCTGAAGGCATTCTCAACCTTTGGTGTGTTTCTGTCAGGAAGGTGAAAGAACAGCTTGTGAGGGTTAGTTTATGAGACACTTGCAGCCATATAGGATTCTGTGGGTTCAAGGGCCCAGACAACACCTACCAGGGGAATTAAAAGCATCTTTAGATGAAAAGGAATCTATTATAAATGTATCTACATAGAAAAGTGAGTTACCTGCTCTCTCAATTTAGTAAATGGGGTTTGAAGAGGTCTCTTTTAGAAATGAGAAATGAGCAGCGCAGAGCTCAAATCACACTAACTGCTAAGAGGAGCAGCTGAACACAAGAGGTCAACAAACAATGAATTGAATGGATTTGAGGTTTAGGCGGGGAAGCTCTTTAGAACAATTCTGTCCATGGATTGCGTGCTGATGCAAGACGACCTTCAAGGACATTCCCCTCATTTACACAGCAATTAAGCACTACCCTGTTGGTAAATTGAAAAAGAGACAAAAATCCTCTGTGGATTTAATAACAAACTCATTACCAGGGCCCAACAGGGCAGAACTGCCTTTTAATTAGAGCAACACCTGATTAACGCCCAATTAACAGAGCCGGAGACACATAATTCTTCCCCACTTTGGCAAGTTGAGAACATAAACATAAGCGGTCCAGTATCAGGGTGCTTCCTCTCCTCATGGGAATGTATGTGAGAAAAGTGAATAACAACTTTGGAGCCAGTCTGTTGTGTGGTGGTTCTAAATGTTTTGCAGGGCTGGGAAAAATGCGCTGAAAATGCATGAGGTAAGTGTTTCCCAAAAATGAGACAGATGTAGGGCCTGCTGGAAAAAATTGATTCAGTACACATTCAACTACTGGTGGGCAGGTGTAGGACAACTGTCCAGGCAGTGAACCATCATGTTCAACCCTCAATATAGCAGCCTTTCTCTTTTTAGATGTTATTCTTTTGCCTTTCAGATTTACGCATGATCAAAGGGGAAAACTTTGTAAACTTTTATTTAGCCATGAGAAGCTGTTTGAGACAGGATCACACCTAAAGTATAGACAGCTGTCATGCCACAGCTAGACTAAGGTTTGTGGAACATATATTCAATACAATCTGATAACTATCACCAATTCCCAAAAAGTGGAATGATCACAGACATTTGTGTAATATATTACTCACCATCAGCATATACACATCCATACTCCAATACCTAACCTTTAACAGGGTAACACTGAATACTAATGTGTAT